>JBBBDQ010002186.1:655000-762500 GCA_037127315.1 Ascarosepion bandense
GTATGACAGCCATGACTTGGTTCCACTGCTTGTGTGATATGGTGCAGAATCTCTGTTAGCAGACATAGGGTCCTCCAGAAGCCACCCACTCAATACATGGCGGCACTATTTTTTTCTTTTAATCGTATCACCTCGAGCAAGGCGGTAACGTCACTGATGTGCACGGGGCTACATAATAGTGAAAAGATTGGAAAAGAGAAAGCCGGAAACCACATCCTAAACAGGGAACAAGGGATGAGCCTCTTAACCTGTTCAATAGACGTGGGTGGAGTGTGAACCGGGCGATAGATAGATCTATCTACTCCAATTGAAAAAAAAACAAAAAACAAAGTAAGAAGATTGGAAAAGAGAAAGCCGGAAACCACATCCTAAACAGGGAACAAGAGATGATCCTCTTAACCTGTTCAATAGACGTGGGTGGTGTGTGAACCGGGCGATAGATAGATCTATCTACTCCAATTGAAAAAAAAAAAAACAAAGTAAGAAGATTGGAAAAGAGAAAGCCGGAAACCACATCCTAAACAGGGAACAAGGGATGATCCTCTTAACCTGTTCAATAGACGTGGGTGGAGTGTGAACCGGGCGATAGATAGATTTATCTACTCCAATTGAAAAAAAAAACAAAGTAAGAAGATTGGAAAAGAGAAAGCCGGAAACCACATCCTAAACAGGGAACAAGGGATGAGCCTCTTAACCTGTTCAATAGACGTAATAAACGTGGGTGGAGTGTGATGAAGTCATGTGAGTCACATGATGGCCACTTAATGATGTCATTTCATACAACGATAAAACGTGATAGTAAGTTTCTAGGAGTCAAACTGAGCCATCGTTTTTTAGCCTGTGTCCCTCTGCGTGGGGCTAAATCTGCACCCCCAGTCCTGGCATATAGTACAGCTTACAAGCCTATTGTGCCCTTTTTATGGAAATATATCTTCACCAGATATAGAACAAATTTCCAGTTTGTGTTAAAAACCCAGGACTTGCATTTCCCATTTGTCGAATATGTCCTTGTTAAAGACACAGCATAGAAATCCATCCTAGTCAAATCTGGAATCTTAAATATGACTTTTCCAGAAACACAAAAGTTTCTCCAAATTGAAAGTAAAACAATAAACTTATAATAAACTTAGTTACAATTACCAATAATGAAAATTTCAAGCTATAATACCAATATCTATCGGTAAGCAATACAATATGTTTTTAATCTACACAAAATCAAACTTGACGTTATTTCTGTATTCAAATTTATATGTATCTAATTAAAAATTAGTACTTGTTATGTCACCAAGTATAAATGAATAACTCAACAACAGAATCAGAATATAAGTTGTATTCCGCGGAAAGACGGTTAGTATGTACAGAAGTGATTAGTAATATTTACAATAGAAAGATACAAGAGTCCAATCCGTCGTAAGACGTGTGTATACGTGATTACTTCCGGTACGCCGTCGGAAGTGTGACTAACTCTTCACTGACTCTCTACGACTCATTATTTAGTCGTCCCTCCCAGTAAGGGCAACATATGACACATGGTCAGTTTATATCTGGGCTTTCCGGGCTATATGGCCCGGATATGTCTATTTTTGCCCAGTCGTGCTTCTACCCTTCGGCGGAACCACGACTGGGTTATTGCTCTCAGCTCGGAAGCAGAGAGCGCCCTCTACCCGAAGGCAGAGTGCTGACAGTGTCGTAGAGTCGTCCAGCGACTCTGTAAGATTCATTAATGAGTTGTCCCTCCCAGTAAGGGCAACATGTGACACATGGTCAGTTTGGACTGGGATTTCCGGGCTGTATGGGCCAGCCAAAAATTATCTGTCTATTTTTGCCCAGTCCTGCCTCTACCTTTCGGCGGAACCACGACTGGGTTAATGCTCTCTGCTCAGAAGCAGAGTGCGCCCCCCGCCCGAAGGCAGAGAGCTGACAGTGTCGTAGAGTCGTCCAGCGACTCGGTACGACTGTATTTACTAGCCTTCCCACGTAGGCTGGATGTGACACATGGTCATTTTATAGTGCGTATTCCCGGCCATATAGCCGGGCCAAAAAATGTCAATTTTTGCCCAGTCGTGGTTCTACCCTTCGGCGGAACCACGACTGGGTTATTGCTCTCTGCTCGGAAGCAGAGAGCGCCCTCTACCCGAAGGCAGAGAGCTGACAGTGTCGTAGAGTCGTCAGTCTAGTGACTCGGTCCGACTCTCCCTGTAGAGAATCCACCATTGATATATATAGCAATGGGAACAGTCCATTATGTAGTCAAATAGAAGCGGCGCCCTAACAGTACTCCATCCTGGTTTGTGATGAATTTGTCAGAATTAGTGAAGATTTCAGTCTGCAATAATGTTCTTCAAGGAACTTGATGAAGGCCGCCGTATAAATATCTGAAATTCTCACTAACAAATTCGAGAGTTTTTTTTCTTCTTATCAGAATGAGCTTTCTGGACTCCCGTACTTTTTCTAATCCGGAACTCTTTCCAATTCCTTTGCGCCGTCTTCAGATTGACACCCAAACACTCTGAAATGTTCGTATTGGCACTTCCTGCGCGATCAAAGACCACAAAACCAGAATGTGCTTTCTTATTGACATGACAGTTCCTACAGGTTGTAATATATCGTTGAAGATCAAAGAACGACCAAAATATGAAGTTCTTAAATTCGAAACCTCAAAAATGAGGCATGTGAAGACATCATAATTCTAGTTGTAGTTTTAGCCCTCAGATTAATTAGAAACGTTTCCGATGGACACACTGAAGTGA
The DNA here is from genome assembly GCA_037127315.1 of Ascarosepion bandense. NCBI lineage: Eukaryota > Metazoa > Mollusca > Cephalopoda > Sepiida > Sepiidae > Ascarosepion > Ascarosepion bandense. Next base: position 657,751 of record JBBBDQ010002186.1, read on the forward strand.
TTCCTGGTAGACCATGCCTTAAGGAAACACAACAAATTGTACTTACAAGTATAGCTCCCACATTTTACAAAAATGATCAAAGAAAAATGTCATGAATCCAAGCAAGGCGATAAAGTCACTAAGACGCAGTAGGTTGTTGTGAGTGAAAGAGAATGAGAATTGAGAGAAAGGACACTAAAAGTGTAGGATTCGAAAAGACAGAAGATGTTTATTGGCATTGCAATGTGCGTTGTGGCGCAGTGGATATCGGCTCGGAATGAGAAATCGGAGAGCCGAGTTCGAATTCCAGTTGAATTCCTTGCATTCACTTTCGCGCAAATACCCTTGGGAAAGGTATTAATCCGTTTATTCCTTCCAGTTATGGGTTAAATAACAGGACAGATTGAGTTCTATTGCTTTGGTCGGCAACCAGTCTACCGCAGAAAACAATGGCAACCTACTGCGGGATAATCTTCTGCCCAGTCAGTCATGTCTCTTTCGAGACATGATCGCCCAATCGTGTATCACGTATGGCACTTAACTGACTGATTGAATATAATAGTTGGAGACATGATTAAGGCTTCTACCGGACAAAAAGTGGGGGATCGTTTTTCTATTGTTATGAAGTAATTAACTGATCCCCCATAATTACTACTTAATAATATAATACATTTCTTCCCTTTCAATCCATGAGTCAAATAACAGGACAGATTGGGTTCTATAGCCTTGGTCGGCAACCAGTCTACCGCAGAAAGCAATGGCAACCTACTGCGGGATAATCTTCTGCCCAGTCAGTCATGTCTCTTTCGAGACATGATCGGCCAAGCGTGTATCACGTATGGCACTTAACTGACTGACTGATTGTAGGCGACAGGGAAGAATGAAATTGAACATACGGTTTCATCGGGATAGTTAAACGGTAAAAAGGTGAAACTTAGTTCTTTAGTTTACTTCTTCTTTATGTGCTTTGTCCGTTCAGGACGTAGGCGATCATGGACCTCCACTTGGTTCTGTCTCTTGTTGCTCTCAATAATTTTTCTCTTGGTATCTCTTCTAAACGCTGCTCTGTCAACCATTTGCTCAAACCTAACAAGTACGTCTCACGCTCCTTTCCCCTGTCTCTCCTTCCATTTCTCCTAAAGTAGCTTATATGAGAAGAAGAAAACATAATTAAGGAGAGAGAACAATAAAGGAACAGGAATTAAGAAGACAAAAGATGAAGGTTGATATTGCATTTAAATTTTTAAAAATCAAAGCTGACTGAGAAGCAATAAGTCGGAAGAGAGTTCCACAAATGAGAAGTGCGAGAGAAGAAACTGTTAGCATAGAACTTACGATTGCATTTTGCCATTTTGAAAGTAAAATGATGAGGCCTTGTCACGAATTTAATACTTTGATTACATTCATAAAGTCTATGTATTATAGAGGAAAGTTCATTCATGCCTTATATAGTCGACAAGCATTCGGAAGTGTTAGTGTTGATGCAGATAAACACAAAACTTATCATTAGCTATAGGGTGCAGGGACAGTGCGTTCGATTCTTACTGGGTGTTCCTTACTTTCGGAATATCAGGTGCTGTAAGCATTTAGTGACGGATGTGCGTTCTGGTGCAGTGGATATCGGCTCGGAAAGAGAAATCAGTGAGCCGAGTTCGAATTCCAGTTGAATACCCTGCATTCACTTAAAAGCACTGGTACCCTTGGGAAAGGTATTAATCTGTCCCTTCCTTCCAGTTATGGGTTAAATAACAGGGTAGGACTTGGGGACACTGCCCTTAAAAACAAAGCCCAATGAATCTTGATACTCGAAAAGAAAAAAGTATTACTAGACACAAAATTTATTTAAAAACAATAAATTGTTGAAAGAAAAAGGTATTATCTGGAATAAAAATAAATAAAATTTAGTTGGCAATAAATGACCCGCCGAGGTTGATATGCCATAAAACAAAAACAACCAACAACCTTACTTTCGGCATTGTGCTATATCTAAGATACGTTTGGAAAATTGCAATTTGCTAAAATTTTCGGATCTAAAAGTAGAGACAGTGGCATTTATAAACGCTGCACCGGGTCAAAATCTATTCACTACAAATTACCGAGCAAATATAACAAAAAAAAAAACAAAACAAAAAAAAAACAGTGCAATCTCACAATATACATTATGCTTGTTCAGTCCTATCACCGAAAAAATAGAGATCAACATGAAATTTTGGTATTAAAGTGGCACCAGATGCTGAAAAAAGGCATGTACGTCATTCAGAACCAGTCATAAAGAGCCGTGTGGTCATTATTTTGGTGAGGGCTTTAGCATTCTTACTGACCCAGACATGGTTTGGGAGCTATTGCTATATGTTTAGAGATTCTTGATAAAATCCAAAGAAGAATGAACAATATTATTGGTCCTAACCTGGCATATTGTCGATGTTTTGAATATTGCTACCACATATGGTCTGGTGCTCCTGCTGTATATTCAGAAATTCTTGATAAAATCCAAAGAAGAATCAGCAATATTATTGGTCCTGACCTGGCATATTGTCGATGTTTTGAATATTGCTACCACATATGGTCTGGTGCTCCTGCTGTATATTCAGAAATTCTTGATAAAATCCAAAGAAGAATCAGCAATATTATTGGTCCTGACCTGGCATATTGTCGATGTTTTGAATATTGCTACCACATATGGTCTGGTGCTCCTGCTGTATATTCAGAAATTCTTGATAAAATCCAAAGAAGAATCAGCAATATTATTGGTCCTGACCTGGCATATTGTCGATGTTTTGAATATTGCTACCACATATGGTCTGGTGCTCCTGCTGTATATTCAGAAATTCTTGATAAAATCCAAAGAAGAATCAGCAATATTATTGGTCCTGACCTGGCATATTGTCGATGTTTTGAATATTGCTACCACATATGGTCTGGTGCTCTTGCTGTATATTCAGAAATTCTTGATAAAATCCAAAGAAGAATCAGCAATATTATTGGTCCTGACCTGGCATATTGTCGATGTTTTGAATATTGCTACCACATATGGTCTGGTGCTCCTGCTGTATATTCAGAAATTCTTGATAAAATCCAAAGAAGAATCTGCAATATTATTGGTCCTGACCTGGCATATTGTCGATGTTTTGAATATTGCTACCACATATGGTCTGGTGCTCCTGCTGTATATTCAGAAATTCTTGATAAAATCCAAAGAAGAATCAGCAATATTATTGGATCAAATTTAACATTCGTGTTTTATGCATTTTCCTAGCACCGTAAAGGAAGTTCCTTGTACCCTGTTTATAAATACGTTCATGGTAATTATTCTGATGTATTTTCGACTATGGTAACTAAACTTTATGAATTTGAGCACTGGATTATCCTGTCAGTTAGCGAATGTTTTATGGTTGTGCCTTGTGGTGCAGTGGATATCGACTCGGAACGACAAATCGGGAAGCCGAGTTCGAATTCCATTTAAATTCGTTGTTTTCACTTACGCACAAATACCCTTGGAAAAGGTATTAATCCGTCTATTGCCTCCAGTTATGGATTAAATAATAAGACAGATTGGGTTCTATAGCCTTGGCTGGCAACCAGTCTACCGCAGAAAGCAATGGCAACCTACTGCGAGATAATCTTCTGTAAATGTAATAGTGGAAGGCAGTAGAAAACATCCCTTCTAACACGTCTTCCTGGCTGATAATAAAGTCACAGAAAAAAGTCACAGCTAAAAACAGTAACAGGAAAACAACACTGAAAAAACGTCGAAGGGAAAAGAGGAAAAGCAGTTACAAGAAAAATTCTACAGAAGAAAGGATCAAGAAAATAACAGTTACACGAAAAAGTCACAGAAAAAAGTCACAGGAGAAAATGTCACAGGGAAAACTGTCACGGGAAAAAAGTCACAAATAAATTTATAGTGGCCGGTAATAAAATTCAACTAGGAGTCGATTTCAAATTCGAGTTGAATTCGTTGCATTCACTTACGCACAAATACCCTTGGGAAAGGTATTAATCCGTCTATTCCCTCCAGTTATGGGTTAAATAATAGGACAGATTGGGTTCTATAGCCTTGGTTAGCAACCAGTCTACTGCAGAGAGTAATGGCAACCTACCGCGGGATAATCTTCTGCCCAGTCAGTCATGTCTCTTTCGAGACATGATCGCCCAAAGCGTGTATCGCGTATAGCACTTAACTGACTGAATATAATAGTTGGAAACATGATTAAGGCTTCTACTGGGTATAAAGTGGGGGATCGGTTTTCTATTGTTTTGAAGTAATAAACTGATCCCCCACTAATTACTACTTATTTATATAATACATATCTTCTCTCTCTAGCTATGAGTCAAATAGCAGGACAGATTGGGTTCTATAGCCTTGGTTGGCACCCACTCTACCGCAGAGAGCAATAGCAACCCACCGAGGGATAATATTCTGCCCAGTCAGTCATGTCTCGAAAGAGACATGATCGCCAAAAGCGTTTATCATGTATGGGACTGACTGACTGACTGGATTAACAACAGGGTATCATCGATTCACAATTGCTTGATGTAACCGTAAATTTTATACTATCAGATTTTTTGTCGCTCTTCTGACTTGTGGGACACTTTTCCGTCTCCATGTTTTCCAGCGTTATTTAATTTCTTCTTGATTACTCTATTATTGCTCTTACTACTTAATAATGTTTCTTCTTTTATTTTCTCATACTTTCACACTTAATAAACATCCCTGTGTCTTAGTGGCTTTAGTGCCTTCCATATAAATGCTAATAGATCAGGCATAGTTGTTTGATGACTAGAACCAAAAATTGCCTTTTCGTATATTTGTCTGCGTCCCCGGATAAAAGTCATACTACTTAACTTATTGTCTGACTCTTTTTGAATCATACAATCAGTTAAGTATTATACGTGATACACGCTTGGGCGATCATGTCTCGAAAGAAACATCACTGACCGAGCAAAAGATTTTCTTGCAGTAGGTTGCCATTACTTTCTGTGTTAGATTGGTTGCTAGCCAAGGCTACATAATTCAATCTGTCCTCCTATTTAACCAATATCTTGAGGGAAAAGAGATGGATCCATACCTTTCTGAAGTGCATTTGTGCATTAGTGAATTCGAAATCGGCTCCGAATTGAATTTTATTATCGGACACTATAAACTAATTGTAACTTTTTTCCCGTAAAAATTCACAGGAAAAATAGGTCGGAAAAAAATTCACATGAAAAGGTCACAGAAAAAATTTCACAGGAGAAAAGGTTGGAAAAACATTCACAGGAGAAAAGGTCGGAAAAAAATTCACAGGAGAAAAGGTCGGAAAAAATTCACAGGAAAAAAAGGTCGGAAAAAAAATTAACAGGAGAAAAGGTCGGAAAAAATTAACAGGAGAAAAGGTCGGAAAAATTTCCCAGGTGAAAAGGTCGGAAAAAAATTCACAGGAGAAAAGGTCGGAAAAAATCACAGGAAAAAGTCAGAAAAAAATTCACAGGAGAAAAGGTTGGAAAAAAATTCACAGGAGAAAAGGTCGGAAAAAAATTCACAGGAGAAAAGGTCGGAAAAAATTCATAGGAAAAAGTCACAGAAAAAATTCACAGGAGAAAAGGTTGGAAAAAAATTCACAGGAGAAAAGGTCGGAAAAAAATTAACAGGAGAAAAGGTCGGAAAAAATTAACAGGAGAAAAGGTCGGAAAAATTCACAGGAGAAAAGGTCGGAAAAATTTCCCAGGTGAAAAGGTCGGAAAAAATTCACAGGAGAAAAGGTCGGAAAATGATTCACTGGAGAAAAGTTCCGAAAAAATTCACAGGAGAAAAAATTCACAGGAGAAAAGGCCGGAAAAAATTCACCGGAGAAAAGGTCGGAAAAAATTCACAGGAAAAAAGGTCGGAAAAAATTTACAGGAGAAAAGGTCGGAAAATAATTCACAGGAGAAAAGGTCCGAAAAAATTCGCTGGAGAAAAGGTCGGAAAAAAATTCACAGGAGAAAAGATCGGAAAAAAATTCACAGGAGAAAAGATCGGAAAAAAATTATCAGGAGAAAAGGTCGGAAAAAAATTCACAGGAGAAAAGGTCGGAAAAAATTCACAGGAGAAAAGGTCGGAAAAATTTCCCAGGTGAAAAGGTCGGAAAAAAATTCACAGGAGAAAAGATCGGAAAAAATTCACAGGAGAAAAGATCGGAAAATCATTCACTGGAGAAAAGGTCGGAAAAATTCACAGGAGAAAAAATTCACAGGAGAAAAGGTCGGAAAAAATTCACAGGAGAAAAGGTCGGAAAAATTTCCCAGGTGAAACCGTCGGAAAAAAATTCACAGGAGAAAAGTTCGGAAAAAATTCACAGGAGAAAAGATCGGAAAATCATTCACTGGAGAAAAGGTTCGAAAAAATTTACAGGAGAAAAAATTAACAGGAGAAAAGTTCGGAAAAAATTCACAGGAGAAAAGGTCGGAAAAAATTCACAGGAGAAAAGGTCGGAAAAAATTCACAGGAGAAAAGGTCGGAAAAATTTCCCAGAAGAAAAGGTCGGAAAAAATTTCCCAGAAGAAAAGGTCGGAAAAAAATTCACAGGAGAAAAGGTCGGAAAAAAATTCCAACTGGAGGAGAAGAGAGTAATTAGTATCTCCCTTGACCAAAGTCAAGCGGCTTACTACGCTCGCCTTCCTTACCTCTTTCCTTCTTCCCTGCCTCAAAAACTACCTACTGACCTAAGGGGCGAATTCATCAAAGACATTCCTTACTTATACGCTTCCAAATTCCTAAATATTAATTCTCTTTTATCATTTTATTGCCATGAACATTTTAATCTCCGTTGAACCTATACTTCATGTATTACTTCAACTGTAAAAACAATTGATATGTGTCATATATAAAATGTTATCTTTCAACTCAATTAGCTTTTCTTGGTTTATAACCTTTCTTTATGACTTATAGTGGGCTATTCACAACAAGGCCAAATTCCGTTAACCTGCAATATATACAACTATATATAAAATGTTATTTTGCACCAATTTGCTTTTCTTGGTTTATAACCTTTCTTTACACCTATCGGGCTATCTACAACAAGGCCAAATTCCGTTAACCTGCACATATACAACTATATAAAATGTTACTCAACTCAATTTGCTTTTCTTGGTTTATAACCTTTCTTTATGACTTATCGGGCTATCTGCCAACAAGGCCAAATTCGTTAACCTGCAATACATACAACTATATATAAAATGTTATCTTTCAACTCAATTAGCTTTTCTTGGTTTATAACCTTTCTTTACATTCTTATCGTGGGCTATCTACAACAAGGCCAAATTCCGTTAACCTGCAATATATACAACTATATATAAAATGTTATCTTTCAACTCAATTAGCTTTTCTTGGTTTATAACCTTTCTTTATGACTTATCAAATATATCCACAACAAGGCCAAATTCCGCTAACTCGCAATATATACAACTATATATAAAATGTTATCTTTCAACTCAATTAGCTTTTTCTGTTTATAACCTTTCTTTATGACTTATCGTAATATTCACAACAAGGCCAAATTCAAGTTAACCTGCAATATATACAACTATATATAAAATGTTACTTTTCAACTCAATTAGCTTTTCTTGGTTTATAACCTTCTTTTATGACTTATAGTGGGCTATCTACAACAAGGCCAAATTCCGTTAACCTGCAATATATACAACTATATATAAAAATGTTATCTTTCAACTCAATTAGCTTTTCTTGGTTTATAACCTTTCTTTATGACTTATCGTATTATCTACAACAAGGCCAAATTCCGTTAACCTGCAATATATACAACTATATATAAAATGCTATCTTTCAACTCAATTTGCTTTTTCTTGGTTTATAACCTTTTCTTTATGACTTATCGGGCTATCTACAACAAGGCCAAATTCCGTTAACCTGCAATATATACAACTATATATATAAAATGTTATCTTTCAACTCAATTTGCTTTTCTTGGTTTATAACCTTTCTTTATGACTTATAGTGGGCTATCTACAACAAGGCCAAATTCCGTTAACCTGCAATATATACAACTATATATAAAATGGTTATTCTTCAACTCAATTTGCTTTTCTTGGTTTATAACCTTTCTTTATGACTTATCGTGTGGCTATCTACAACAAGGCCAGATTCTGCTTAACCTGCAATATATACAACTATATATAAAATGTTATCTTTCAACCCAATTTTGCTTTTCTGGGTTTATAACCTTCTATGACTTATAATGGGCTATCTACAACAAGGCCAAATTCCGTTAACCTCGCAATATATACAACTATATATAAATGTTATCTTTCAACTCAATTTGCTTTCTTGGTTTATAACCTTTCTTTACACTTATAGTGGGCTATCTACAACAAGGCCAAATTCAAAGTTAACCTGCAATATATACAACTATATATAAAATGTTATCTTTCAACTCAATTTGCTTTTCTTGGTTTATAACCTTTCTTTATGACTTATAGTGGGCTATCTACAACAAGGCCAGATTCTGCTAACCTGCAATATATACAATTATATATAAAATGTTATCTTTCAACTCAATTTGCTTTTCTTGGTTTAGTAACCTTTTCTTATGACTTATAGTGGGCTATCTACAACAAGGCCAAATTCCGTTAACCTGCAATATATACAACTATATATAAAATGTTATCTTTCAACTCAATTTGCTTTTCTTGAGCTTATAACCTTTCTTTATGATCACAGTGGGCTATCTACAACAAGCATTAAATTCCGTTAACCTGTAACATATACAACTATATATAAAATGTTATCTTTCAACTCAATTTGTTTTCTTGGTTTATAACCTTTCTTTATGACTTATAGTGGGCTATTCATAAACAAGGCCAAATTCTGTTAACCTGCACATATACAACCATATATAAAATGTTATCTTTCAACTCAATTTGCTTTTCTTGGTTTATAACCTTTCTTTATGACTTATAGTGGCTATCTACAACAAGGCCAGACCTGTTAACTCGCAATATATACGTAACTATATATAAAATGTTATCTTCTTAAACTCAATTTGCTTTTCTTGGTTTATAACCTTTCATGACTCCTTATAGTGGGTTATCTACAACAAGGCCAAATTCCGCAATTGGCAATACATACAACTATATATAAAATGTTATCTTTCAACTCAATTTGCTTTTTTCTTGGTTTATAACCTTTTCTTTATGACTTATAGGCTATCTACAACAAGGCCAAATTCCGTTAACCTGCATGCCATATACAATCATATATAAAATGTTATCTTTCAACTCAATTTGCTTTTCTTGGCTTATAACCTTTCTTTATGACTTATCGTAATAGCTCTACAACAAGGCCAAATTCCGTTAACCTGCAATATATACAAATTACATAAAATGTTATCTTTCAACTCAATTTGCTTCTTCTTTTGGTTTATAACCTTTCGCGACTTATAGTGGTCATCTAAGCGCGCGCCAAATTCCGTTAACCTGCAAAGAGCATACAACCATATATAAAATGTTATCTTCTTTCAACTCAATTTGCTTTTCTTGGTTTATAACCTTTCTTTATGACTTATCATTATCTACAACAAGGCCAGATTCCGTTAACCTGCAATATATACAAATCATATATAAAATGTTATCTTTCAACTCAATTTGCTTTTCTGGGTTTATAACCTTTCTTTATGACTTATAATGGGCTATCTACAACAAGGCCAAATTCCGTTAACCCGCAATATATACAACTATATATAAAATGTTATCTTTCAACTCAATTTGCTTTTCTTGGTTTATAACTTTTGCATAGAATTTATAGTAAATATCTAAGCAACAAGGCCAAATTCCGTTAACCTGCAATATATACAACTATATATAAAATGTTATCTTTCAACTCAATTTGCTTTTCTTGGTTTATAACCTTTCTTTATGACTTATAGTGGGCTATCTACAACAAGGCTATGTATTCCGGTTAACCTGCAATATATACAACTATATATAAAATGTTATCTTTCAACTCAATTTGCTTTTCTTGGTTTATAACCTTCTTTTATGACTTATAGTGGGCTATCTACAACAAGGCCAAATTCTGTTAACTCCGCTATATACAACTATATATAAAATGTTATCTTTCAACTCAATTTGCTTTTCTTGGTTTATAACCTTTCTTTATGACTTATAGGCCATTCACAACAAGGCCAAATTCCGTTAACCTGCAATATATACAACTATATATAAAATGTTATCTTTCAACTCAATTTGCTTTCTTGCTTGCAACTTTCTTATGACTGTAGTATTATCTACAACAAGGCCAAATTCCACAACCTGCAATATATACAACTATATATAAAATGTTATCTTCAACTCAATTTGCTTTTCTTGGTTTATAACCTTCTTTTATGACTTATAGTGGGCTATCTACAACAAGGCCAAATTCCGTTAACCTGCAATATATACAACTATATATAAAATGTTATCTTTCAACTCAATTTGCTTTTTCTTGGTTTATAACCTTTCTCTTTATGAATTTAGTAGTGTCATCTACAACAAGGCCAGATTCCGTTAACCTGCAATATATACAACTATATATAAAATGTTATCTTTCAACTCAATTTGCTTTTCGGTTTATAACCTTTCTTTATGACTTATAGTGGGCTATTCACAACAAGGCCAAATTCCGTTAACCTGCAATATATACAACTACATATAAAATGTTATCTTTCAACTCAATTTGCTTTTCTTGGTTTATAACCTTTTTATGCACTTATAGTGGCTATCACAAATACACAAATTCCGCCAACCTGCTGTATACAACTATATACAATGTTATCTTTCAACTCAATTTGCTTTTCTTGGTTTATAACCTTTCTTTATGACTTATCGTGGGCTATCTACAACAAGGCCAATTCCGTTAACCTGCAATATATACAACTATATATAAATGTTATCTTTCAACTCAATTAGCTTTTCTTGGTTTATAACCTTTCTTTACACTCTATAGTGGCCATCTACAACAAGGCCAGATTCCGTTAACCTGTAATATATACAACTATATATAAAATGTTATCTTTCAACTAATTCTGCTTTTCTTGGTTTATAACCTTTCTTATGACTTATAGTGGGCTATCTACAACAAGGCCAAATTCCGTTAACCTGCAATATATACAACTATATATAAAATGTTATCTTTCAACTCAATTTGCTTTTCTTGGTTTATAACCTTTCTTTATGACTTATCGTATTATCTACAACAAGGCCAAATTCCGTTAACCTGCAATATATACAACTATATATAAAATGTTATCTTTTCAACTCAATTTGCTTTTCTTGGTTTATAACCTTTTCTTATGACTTATAGTGGGCTATCTACAACAAGGCCAGATTCCGTTAACCTGCAATATATACAACTATATATAAAATGTTATCTTTCAACTCAATTTGCTTTTCATTTATAACCTTTCTTTATGACTTATAGTGGCTTACAACAAGGCCAAATTCGTTAACCTGCAACATATACAACTATATATAAAATGTTATCTTTCAACTCAATTTGCTTTTCTTTGGTTTATAACCTTTCTTTATGACTTATAGTGGGCTATCTACAACAAGGCCAAATTCCGTTAACCTGCAATATATACAACTATATATAAAATGTTATCTTTCAACTCAATTTGCTTTTCTTGGTTTATAACCTTTCTTTATGACTTATCGTGGGCTATCTACAACAAGGCCAAATTCCGTTAACCTGCAATATATACAACTATATATAAAATGTTATCTTTCAACTCAATTAGCTTTTCTTGGTTTTATAACCTTTCTTGCGACTTATAGTGGGCTATCTACAACAAGGCCAGATTCCGTTAACCTGCAATATATATAACTATATATAAAATGTTATCTTTCAACTCAATTTGCTTTTCTTGGTTTATAACCTTTTCTTTATGACTTATAGTGGGCTATCTACAACAAGGCCAAATTCCGTTAACCTGCAATATATACAACTATATATAAAATGTTATCTTTCAACTCAATTTGCTTTTCTTGGTTTATAACCTTTCATGACTTATCGTGGGCTATCTACAACAAGGCCAAATTCCGTTAACCTGCAATACATAATAACTATATATAAAAATGCTATCTTCAACTCAATTTGCTTTTCTTGGTTTATAACCTTTCTTTATGACTTATAGTGGGCTATCTACAACAAGGCCAGATTCCGTTAACCTGCAATATATACAACTATATATAAAATGTTATCTTTCAACTCAATTTGCTTTCTTGGTTTATAACCTTTTCTATGACTTATAGTGGGCTATCTACAACAAGGCCAAATTCCGTTAACCCGTAACATATACAACTATATATAAAATGTTATCTTTCAACTCAATTTGCTTTTCTTGTTTATAACCTTTCTTTTATGACTTATAGTGGGCTATCTACAACAAGGCGAAATTCCGTTAACCTGCAATATATACAACTATATATAAAATGTTATCTTTCAACTCAATTTGCTTTTCTTGGTTTATAACCTTTCTTTATGACTTATAGTGGGCTATCTACAACAAGGCCAGATTCCAAAGCTAACCTGTAATATATACAACTATATATAAAATGTTATCTTTCAACTCAATTTGCTTTTCTTGGTTTATAACCTTTCTTTATGACTTATAGTGGGCTATCTACAACAAGGCCAAATTCCGTTAACCTTGCAATATATACAACTATATATAAAATGTTATCTTTCAACTCAATTTGCTTTTCTTGGTTTATAACCTTTCTTTTATGACTTATATGGCTATCTACAAATAAGGCCAGATTCCGTTAACCTGCAATATATACAACTATATATAAAATGTTATCTTTCAACTCAATTTGCATTTCTTGGTTTATAACCTTTCTTTATGACTTATAGTGGGCTATCTACAACAAGGCCAAATTCCGTTAACCTGCAATATATACAACTATATATAAAATGTTATCTTTCAACTCAATTTGCTTTTCTTGGTTTATAACCTTTCTTTATGACTTATAGTGGGCTATCTACAACAAGGCCAAATTCCGTTAACCTGCAATATATACAACTATATATAAAATGTTATCTTTCAACTCAATTTGCTTTTCTTGGTTTATAACCTTTCTTTATGACTTATAGTGGGCTATCTACAACAAGGCCAAATTCCGTTAACCTGCAATATATACAACTATATATAAAATGTTATCTTTCAACTCAATTAGCTTTTCTTGGTTTATAACCTTTCTTTATGACTTATCGTGGGCTATCTACAACAAGGCCAAATTCCGTTAACCTGCAATATATACAACTATATATAAAATGTTATCTTTCAACTCAATTTGCTTTTCTTGGTTTATAACCTTTCTTTATGACTTATAGTGGGCTATCTACAACAAGGCCAGATTCCGTTAACCTGCAATATATACAACTATATATAAAATGTTATCTTTCAACTCAATTTGCTTTTCTTGGTTTATAACCTTTCTTTATGACTTATAGTGGGCTATCTACAACAAGGCCAAATTCCGTTAACCTGCAATATATACAACTATATATAAAATGTTATCTTTCAACTCAATTTGCTTTTCTTGGTTTATAACCTTTCTTTATGACTTATAGTGGGCTATCTACAACAAGGCCAGATTCCGTTAACCTGCAATATATACAACTATATATAAAATGTTATCTTTCAACTCAATTTGCTTTTCTTGGTTTATAACCTTTCTTTATGACTTATCGTGGGCTATCTACAACAAGGCCAGATTCCGTTAACCTGCAATATATACAACTATATATAAAATGTTATCTTTCAACTCAATTTGCTTTTCTTGGTTTATAACCTTTCTTTATGACTTATCGTGGGCTATCTGCAACAAGGCCAGATTCCGTTAACCTGCAATATATACAACTATATATAAAATGTTATCTTTCAACTCAATTTGCTTTTCTGGGTTTATAACCTTTCTTTATGACTTATCGTGGGCTATCTACAACAAGGCCAGATTCCGTTAACCTGCAATATATACAACTATATATAAAATGTTATCTTTCAACTCAATTTGCTTTTCTGGGTTTATAACCTTTCTTTATGACTTATCGTGGGCTATCTACAACAAGGCCAGATTCCGTTAACCTGCAATATATACAACTATATATAAAATGTTATCTTTCAACTCAATTTGCTTTTCTTGGTTTATAACCTTTCTTTATGACTTATAGTGGGCTATCTACAACAAGGCCAAATTCCGTTAACCTGCAATATATACAACTATATATAAAATGTTATCTTTCAGCTCAATTTGCTTTTCTTGGTTTATAACCTTTCTTTATGACTTATAGTGGGATATCTACAACAAGGCCAAATTCCGTTAACCTGCAATATATACAACTATATATAAAATGTTATCTTTCAACTCAATTTGCTTTTCTTGGTTTATAACCTTTCTTTATGACTTATAGTGGGCTATCTACAACAAGGCCAAATTCCGTTAACCTGCAATATATACAACTATATATAAAATGTTATCTTTCAACTCAATTTGATTTTCTTGGTTTATAACCTTTCTTTATGACTTATAGTGGGCTATCTACAACAAGGCCAAATTCCGTTAACCTGCAATATATACAACTATATATAAAATGTTATCTTTCAACTCAATTTGATTTTCTTGGTTTATAACCTTTCTTTATGACTTATAGTGGGCTATCTACAACAAGGCCAAATTCCGTTAACCTGCAATATATACAACTACCCTTCACTAGAACGGACTCTCCACTAGTAACAGAAAAAGTATAGATAAGCAACCCACTAAATTCTCTTTTGTTCGTTGTAACCCTCTGCGTACTAATGACATTCCCGCCCTTTTTTTAAAAAAAAAGAATAGTTTCTCTTTACGAACTATAATCAATCCTCATGTTCAACCCTGAGATGATGCTATCCCCAAGTCTTTCTTCTATCCGCCATATTCTGTTCACTTTCACTTTCACTTTCCCTTTCACTACCTATAATTCCTTACTTACTAATGTCATATCCGCTTGCTTGGAGCGAAATAATTAGAAAAGAACTAAGAGTATGAATAGAAAGGAAGACGGGAGAAAGTTGTGGAGAGTCATTTCGTTCACGTCTTAAACATATAAAAGACAAAACGTAGATATAAGAAAACACTTAGAAGTAGGGACCTCTACTAATTAGTGAAGCCTAAGGTTCGAAAAGAATTCTTAAAAATGAAAAAAGCATATTTGAAACTTCCATTTTAAATTTAATTGAAAGCTAAATGATTAAATTTACTATTTTCAGTAAGCAAAATACTCTCGTATTTCAATTAGAAATTATATTGATTCTAATGGATTTTTTTAAATAGTTGATTACCGCCCCCTATCGTATACTGGTGATTGGCTAAGTGGTTAGACGTTTATTTTTTTGACCACGAGACCTAGGTTCGAATCTCACTATAGGCACCGATATAGATAAACGCAACCGCCATTTCAACTCCATTTTGCCATTAATACTTAATTTCTTGAAACTTCAAGGAACTAAGTGGAGGTTAACATCGCAATGTAATTTTCTTTATTTAAAAATGCTTCCAAAAATAAAATATATTTTTCTGAACTTTATTTGAGGAATATTAGCTGATTTAGTGTATAATTAATCTGATTTGAAACGAATATTATTTACTTTAAGTTTAAAATTAGACAGAAATGCATTTTTAAAACAAACAGTAGCCATGTTTTATTTTACTGGTGAGAGTTGACAGGTGATGACATAATGATTGTTCTACACAGTCTTTATCTGTTAAGTAAAATTTAAGAAAATTTCGTTTGAGTTTGAGTTTTGTTTAATCAACCTCTGTGGGTTATTTAATGCCAAAAAGTGGGGTTTTACGGTATTTTTTATAATGTTTGGTTATAGCGAAAAGGTTGATTTAGTCATATTTTAATGAAAATTTTGTTTTTATTCTATATTTTAGAAAAATGAAAATGTCTTATACTTTTGTATTCAAAAATGTTTTGCTTAGAGTTTTTTTTCTTCAAAAATGTTTTATGTTAATAATTTTTTCTTAAAAAATGTATTATTGGAAATATTTTTCCTTCAAAAGCGTTTATTTTCTATAAAATTGATTTTTATGAATGTATTTCTATAAAAGTGTATTTTTTAATACTTTCATAGTGTTTTGACCCCAGTTTGGGGGGTTAAGTATTTGCCCATAGCTGGGACCCTAAAAGGTGCTACCACTCCTGGTCAGAGTGGACCTGGAAACAACAGCAATTAAGAGGTGATTCCACGCTCCCCACAACCTTCCAATTAGAGGCCTTGCTGCTGGATGCAGTTTACCGTCATACGCGGGACCAGAAAATGTCGTGAGCACCTATTTTTTATCATTTGTATGTACTCAGTAATCTTAAAAATTTTGGAAAATATTCTTAAATTTACTATAGTCATCGCTTTTATTTTCTGATAATATCGTGTATAGTCGAAGATACTTTCAAAAATGGGAACGTTATATAATATTTTATATACATAAAATTTTTAAAAATTATTTGAAAAATCTTGGTAAGTGATGATTTGTAGTTATCTTTTCATTTTTTACTTAGTAATTACTAGCAGGATAGCCCGGCGTGGCTCGGGTGTAATGAAAGCTTTAAAATTAATCCACGGTCCTGGAGCTCAGACTCAGCCTAAAGAATATTTGTGTGAAGATTGATGAGAATCGGATAAAAATTGTGGATTTGTATAAAGGACATACAGACGGATAAACAGACACACACACAAACATCTTGCCTTATATATATATATATATATATTATCAATTTTCTTCACTATTGTAAGAACTGCAACCTTGAAACTTCTGAATATTTCTTATGTCTTTGTCTATGAGTGTATGAAATTTGATTAAAATCGGACCACTCCTTCTATAACCTGATTTTTTCGATTATCGATTTTCGATATTTATCGGAGGTACCTCGACACAAAACCTAGCTAAGAACACTTGCAGACGCTCATAGTACAACCGTGTAAATTTTCAAGAAAATCGGTTCAGCCGTTTTGGAGTCTATAGGTAACGGACAAACACACACACACACACACACACACACACACACACACAGTTCCAAATAAGTTTAGATATTTTTTCCATAATAACAATACCACTTAATGCAATTAAAGTAATGCAGTATTTTAAAAGTATTTTTTTATTTAAAAAGTTGTCAAAATAGATTCTGTCAGTTAATTACCATACGTGATACACGCTTTGGGCAATTACGTCTCGAAAGAGACATGACTGACTGGGCAGAAGATTATCCGGCAGTAGGTTGTCTTTGCTTTTTGCGGTAGACTGGTTGCCAGCCAAGTCTAGAAAACTCAATCTGTCCTGTTATTTAACCCATAACTGGATGGAAGAGCAAGATTAATAACTTTCCCAAGTGTATTTGTGCATAAGTGAATCCAAGGAATATCAACTGGAATTCGAACTCGGCACCCCGATCTCTTGTTCCGAGTCGATATCTACTTCACCACAACGAACATCCTAATATAGATTATCAAAATTAAATTCTTTATTACTGAAAACAATTCTTAAGGCACTAGTGTTCTTAATAAATCTCATCCATAAAAGCAATTAAAATATTTTCTAATTAAATATTTTTCTAATTAAATAATGCTATAGTTTTATTGCATTTTTTATTTTTTTGATTTGGTGCAAATTTTTGGGAAAAGAGTAGAAATTTGTAAAAAAAAAACCTGATGATTTACATTCTTCATTTTGCAATTCAGACTTAATTTCTAGAAAATAAGTCTAGAAATTAAGTGAAGGGAGGTTCTTCTTCTTCTTCTTCTTCTTCTTCTTCTTCTATGTGCCCTGTCCCTTCAGAACGTAGGCGATCATGGCTCTCCACGTCTCCCTATCCCTTGTGGCTCTTAGTATGTTTGCTCCTGTTGCTCCTGGCAACCCCCGTTCCGTCATCCACCTGATCAGGCCCTGCAAATATGTTATCCGCTGCCTTCCTCTGTCTCTCCTTCCTTCTATCTGTCCAGTCAGTATCAGGTTCTCCAGGCTCTCCTTCCTCATTGCATGTCCCAGGAACTTCAGTTGTCTCTTCCTGATGCTCAGCATCAATTTCCTTTTTGTTGCCATTCTTTCTAACACCTCGTCGTTGCTTGTATGCTCAGTCCACGATATCCGTAGCATCTTTCTGTAGAACCACATTTCGGCCGCTTCCAGTTTTGTCCTCATTTTCGATGATATTGTCCAGCATTCACTGCCGTATTGAAGAACTGACATCACGTAGCAGTCTAGCACTCTTTTCTTCGTTTCTATTGAGATTTTCCTGTGTGTTAGTATTTTGCTCATCTTCTGGAACGCGTCCTTTGCCATGCCAATTCGCCTTCGGATCTTCGTGTCGCACTTTCCATCTCCTGTTAGAACACTTCCTAGGTAGTTAAATTCTTGTACTTGTTTGATTCTGTTATCCCCCACCTGTATTTGGCATTTTGAGTTGTATCTTTTGCTGCTGACCATGCACTCAGTTTTCTTAAAGTTTATTTGTAGTCCCTTCTTGTCTGCTACTTTCTGTATGAGGTCTTGTAGTTTCCTTTCCGTGTCCGCAATCAGCACTGTATCGTCCGCATACCTTATGTTGTTCAGGTTGTGGCCTCCAATAACAAATCCTGGCGTGTCGAAGGGAGGTTAACATATACAAAAAAATATATTTACCAAAATTTTCTAAACAAAATATTTTTGTTTAAATAATTTTATTCAGGTATAACTCCTGAAGTTTCATTAAATTCCGAAAATTATTTGAAATTTCCAAGAATTTCCAAATTAATGTTTTTTTTTAATCTGATAAAGGGCGATAAAACAAAAACACCAATGATAAAAATTAGTCCGACCGCTGATGCAAAAAAAAAAAAAAAAGTAAAAAAAAAAAATGATTTCATTCAAAATTTCGAAAGTGCCAGAAAGGAATTAAAATTTTTTGGAAGAAATTGTGGGGGTCTGTTGCAAGGTTCATCATATATCCACTACACCCAGTGGTGCATAGCGTTGTTAGACCTGCACCCAACCCTAGAGGACCGGTGGGCCATTCTTGGTCCTTACGTTTACAGCACCTGGTATTCCCAAATGGTCACCCATTTAAGTACTGACAAGGCTCAATGTTGCTTAATTTCGGTGATCGGAAGAGAACCGGTGCATTCAATACGATAAAGCCGTAGACTTGTTGCAACGTTAATTTCTTTGTTGGAATTTTACATGGCACAAGGCCACTTCCCAAAGGAACTTCCTAACTAAATCCTTGCATACCACCATTATTTTTTATAAGCGTTTAAATCATTCATTAAACAAGCAAATGGAAAGTGGAATGAAATTGACAAAGCATCAATTTGCAATGATACAGTGTATTTAACAAATATTATACCAAAAATACATAAATTACATAGATATTGAAATTGTTTGTTTGAAAGTCTCTTCTATGGATTGTATGAAAATTCGTGTTAGAGCTTTTGACGCAAGTTGAAATGTTCATTGTTGCTGTAAGATTTATCAGTGTGACAAGAAATTTGTGTGAAGAATATTATTATTAAAAATAATTGTTCAAATCTGAGAGTTCATGAATAATGTTCATTTTTGTAGTTGTACAGAAGAATGAATTTGTATGAGAGAGTTAGTTCGACTTAAAGCTCGAATATTTCTACATGATGTGTGCCTAAGAAATTTTGGTGCCAACTGGCGAAAAATACGCGGCAAATCGCATATATAGGTGTTCAAACATCCTTACGATTTGGCGGTAAAAATGTAGTTTACTTACCTTGATTCTGATTGGCTAGCTCAAACCAATCAGCAAACAGCTTACATTTATTCAAATATGAAATGTTTATATTCAAAATTTAATACAGACAGTTGCGTGGTTGCGTAAGTGTGTGTGTTTCTACTAGTGTGTGTGTGTGTGATTCCACAGGTGTGTGCATGGGTCACAAAATAATTACTTTGGTCTTAACTCTTAATAATAACATGAACATTTGACGATAAAACTTTTCTCTTTCAGTTCATGACTGCAGTAGGCTGCCATTTCTGTTTGCAGTAGATTGGTTGCCATCCCAGTCTGTCCTGCTATTCAACTCAAAGTTGTTTGCGCATAGGTGAATGTAATGAACCAAACTAGAATTCTAACTTCAATTTCCAGCTGATATGCATTGCACCACAATGCACATTATATCATTAAAAATAAAATTATGTCATTAAAATTAAAATTTTTATGTCATTAAAAATAAAATTCTTAAATTAATCTTATCTTGAGACTGTGGAAAGCAGACAGAAAAAAAGCAAATTGCAGTTTTGCATTTAATGCTTAAACTCTTTGAAGTTTTAAACAAAACAAATAATTTCTCTTTAATTCAATTTAAGTTGGCGCAAGGATATCAAATACATATTAAAAACAGATTCTCGCCCGATTCACACTCCACCCATGTCTATTGAACAGGTGAAGAGGCTCATCCCTTGTTCCCTGCTTAGGATGTGGTTTCCGGCTTTCTCTTTTCCAATCTTTTCAATCTTTTATTTATTTTTTTTTTTTCCTCAATTGGAGTAGATAGACTAAACTATTGCCTGGTTCACACTCCACCCACGTCTATTGAACAGGTGAAGAGGCTCATCCCTTGTTCCCTGCTTAGGATGTGGTTTCCGGCTTTCTCTTCTCCAATCTTTTCACTCTTTTATTTATTTATTTATTTTTTCCTCAATTGGAGTAGATAGACTAAACTATCGCCCAGTTCACACTCCACCCTCATCTATTGAATATGTGAAGAGGCTCATCGAGTGTTCCCTGTTTAGGATGTGGTTTCCGGCGCTCTCTTTTCCAGTCTTTTCACTCTTACGTAGCCCCCTGCGCTTCAGTGGCGTTACCGCCTTGCTCGGGGTGATATGATTAAATATATATATATATATATATATATATATATATATATATATATATATATATATATTTCTACATTCTTTATATATTATTTCTTTTTATTATTTTACTGTTTACTGTTCTTTGATTTTGAATTTTTTTTGTGGATTGAAAATGACCTTTAATGAAACAGAAAAAAGAAAAATTACATTCATTCGTTCTGACAAAATGATATAATTAAAGTCCTTAATAACTGTTCAACCCTTTGAAAAATTTTGTAAGTCATTTTGTAATGACAACTTGAATATAAAAAAGTTTGTGTGTGTGTGTGTGTGTTCTATTCATGATCACTATTATGTTATGCTCGTTGGCTATGCTTGTTTAATTAAATTTGAGGCCTTTTTTCATAATGCCATGCTGTTTTTTCAGCGAATTATTGGAGTTACCTCCTTAGAAGTTAGGGTCCTAGGCATAATGGTAAACTGCATCCAGCAGCAAGGCCTCTGATTGGGAAGTTGTAAGGAGCATGGAACCACCTCTTAATTGCTGTTGTTCCCAGGTCCACCCTGACCTGAAGTGGTAGCAAGGCCTCTGATTGGGAGGATTGTGAGGAGCATGGAACCACCTCTTAATTGCTGTTATTCCCAAGTTCACCCTGACCCAGAGTAGTGGCACCTGTTAGGGTCCCAGCTATGGCCAAATAGTTAACCCCCAAACTGGAGTCAAAACACTATGAAAGTATAAAAATACAATTTTATAGAAATATATGCATAAAAATAGACTTTTATAGAAAAATATACATTTTTTTACTACCAACAATATATTTTGAAGAAATAATTGGAGTAGATAGACTAAACTATCGCCCGGTTCACACTCCACCCACGTCTATTGAACAGGTGAAGAGGCTCATCCCTTGTTCCCTGTTTAGGATGTGGTTTCCGGCTTTCTCTTTTCCATTCTTTTTACCCTTACGTAGCCCCCTGCGCATCAGTGGCGTTATGACCATGCTTGGGGTGATATGATTAAAAAAAAAAAATAATAATTGCCATAACATATTTTTGAAACGAAAAAAAATTATTCTCAGTGAAACATTTTGAATACAAAACTAGAAGACATTTTCAATTTTTTTCTAAAATAAAAAGAATAAAAACAAAAAAATTTCATTAAAATCTGACTAAATCAACTTTCTCATTATAACCGAACATTAAAAAATATATCTTAAAACCCCGGCTGTTTTGGCATTAAATAACCCACAGGAGTTGATATGCCGTTAAAGTTAACTCAAACTCAAAACTCATGCTTAGAAGTTAGTATAAGAGGAATTTTTAACAGGTTTTTTGCAGGTTTTTTGCATGCATGCGTATAACGACAGGCAAAAAAATCGCGCCTATACAGGCGAATAGAGACAGATGTACAGATTGATAAATTGAAACAAAAAACTTACAGCGGATGTGAATGACTCGTTGTAGAGAAGAAACGTCACCTTTCCATATATCATCTCGATGCAAAAACGGCTACCATTGTCGACGTCAAGGATATCGTGAATGACCCCTGGGGCTTTCATGAATAGAACCACAGAAAAACATTGACCCCACATTTCCTGTTAACCCAGACCTTTGATCTTTGCACCGTTAACCCAGTCTGTCATTAATTCTGTGTTCAAACAAGCAGAAAGCACCTTTTTTTCTTCTTCAAAAATCAATTTGAAAAGCATAATTTAGACATTACTGCTGTGGGTATGGTCGCTCCATGTCAGATAAAAGATACATCGCTTCTTAAGTTGGACACTGACTTTCATAGATGGATGCAATTGGAGTTTTATTCATTTAACTTTTTCGTTGATGTTAAAGACGCAGGAACCACTAAAAGGTAGTGGGTCACATATCAAGATGTTACGTTTATGTGGATTTTGCAGGAAGTCGGTTCGACAGAGTAACGATTCGCCGTAAGAAGTTGGGCAAGTGGAACTTTCATCTCATCAATGGAACAGGGAATTAGTGTGGTTCGCGTAGCATGGCGTGCATGTTTGAACTGATGGGACAAAAGAATATAATTCATCTGATCACTTCCCGTAGAAATGGCAACGGAACAGCGAGAGGCTTGCGACGTGAGCAAAACGAAGCTGCTATCAATTAACCATCATAGACAATCGCACCTACCTCCCATTAACATGGACCAGGTTTGCCTCCCAGAAAGTAAAACACTACGCCTCCTTGGTCTCACACTTTCAGCGGACCTTAAGTAGAATGACTATATCGAATGCATTGCTAAATCCACTGCTATGAAAGTCGCTTCTCTGTGCAGAGAAGTTTTTTCCGTCGGAATGTATCCTGCACATATATAAATCTACCATCCGCCCGTGCATTGAATACTGTTGCCACATTTGGTCGGGTGCCTCTGCTATTCTCCTCGTGGTTCTTGATAAAATACAACAGAGAGTCTGTAATGTGATCGATACCGACATGGCAGACCGGTTGCAGTCTCTCTCTCACCGGCGCGACGTGGCTTCCCTGTGACTCTTCTATAAATACTTTCACGGCTTTTGCTCCGATGAACTTAGATCACTGGTACCCCCTAGGTACGAATTTGCACGAGATACTAGATTAGCAACTAGATCCCACCCTTTTACAGTGAAACCGATAAAATATAACCGCAATTTCTACTCCAACAGTTTCTTTTCTCGCACTTCCCGACTGTGGAATTCCCTACCACATGATTGCTTCCCCGACGGCTACAATCTCCAGGAGTTTAAATGTAAGGTCAATAGACATCTCCTAACACACTAACTCGCATCCATTCTTTCAAACACTCTTCCCATCTACCCATCCCTCAGCCTCTGTATCCTTACCCATCTATCACCCTCTTTCTGACATTTCCTATATCTAATCACTCTTTCTCTTTACCTTCCCCTATGAAACCCCTTGCGCAATAGTGGCAGTGGAATTCATTGCTTGGGGTGAAATGATTAAAAAAAACAAGTTGTGAGGCGTAAAATAATCTGGCGCCCACAATGACGCGTAAACTGTTTTGGTCTCTATCGAGACTAGAAAGTGAATACTGGGCTGCTCCTTCCCATAATTTTCAGCGATACACCATTTCCGGCTTGATCTGGCTCTTGTAAAGGTAGAAATTATCAGGAGGAGCCTAGTGCTTACTAGCTAGGTCTATAGAACGAGTTCTTTTTAAAACTGAGATACCAGGTCAACACTAATAATATTGCAGATTTCTTTTTTGCAGTTTATCAATAATATCTAAATATATAACTGTTATGTCGTGAGTAAGAATAAATAACTCAACAACTGGAATAGGTTAATTGTTGTATTCCGTTAAAATAGTATTTACAAAGGTTATTAGTATCCAATCCAAGAATAAGGCTTAATCTACTCAACCGTCGTAAGACGTAGTATGAGCAATGGTTACTTCCGGGTCGTCACCGGAAGTCTACAACTGACTTGTCGATCGGCTGCTCGGCACACACTCTACTACGTAGATGCCACCATTATTTTACATAGTAATGGAATAGTCCATTATAGCCGAATAGGCGCGGGCGTCCCAACAATAACAGAGGTACGTGAAAGCAAATGACACGAAAATATCCAGTTCGGGTCTCGCAGGACCGTAATGGTTGGCGTGATAGAGGCTGTGTTAATGTATTGTGCGACTGAATGGACAATAGCTAAAACCCTAGAGTCTAAGCTTGATGGAACCTAAACTCGGATGCAGGGATCATGCTTAACATCTCTTGGAGTCAAGAGACAACGTTTGGAATACTTTCTGAAATAGATGATTCCACACAGTATAATTATTTGAATGACTTGTAAACAGTGTTTAACAGGTTTTTTGCTAATATTCTTGTCTGCACAGTTTTCTATAATAATTTTCTTAATATCGGTATAGCAGTATTTTAAGGAACCATCTCTATTCATTTTCAATTTTAATATCCTTATATTCATCACTAGCAATATAGCCCGGCGTTGCTCGGGTGTAATGAAAGCTTTAAAACTAATCCATGGTCCTGGAGCTCAGACTCTTTGGATGTCGGCACGAAAGACTAAAAAGCAATAGTTGTTTCCAGTCAAAGAGAAACCGTAGACTGAAAGAAAAATGAATGGATGTAAGTCAAATTTTGATTTCCTCGTATCGATATAAAATTTTCTGCACTATTGTAAGAAGTGCAACCTTGAAACTTCTGAATTATCGTTTCTTATGTCTTTGTCTATGAGTGTATCAAATTTGATTAAAATCGGACCACTCCTTCTATAACCCGATTTTTTTGATTATCGATTTTCGATATTTATCGGGAGTACCTCGACACAAAACCTAGCTAAGAACACTCGCAGACGCTTATAGTACAACTGTGTAAATTTTCAAGAAAATCGGGTTTAGCCGTTTTGGAGTCTATAGGTAACGGACACACACACACACACACACAAACAGACACACACACAGAGACAAAGTTCCATTTATAAATAAGTTTAGATATTCATTCATTATGTCATATTGTTTTGCTATAAGGGAAAACACACCTATTCCTCAGATAATGGACTCTCCCTCCTATATTAATAAGTGCTAAGAAAGAAGTTCTTGAGAAGTTCTTGTTAAGTTCTTTAGAGTTCTATTGGAGTTCATTGGAACTACTAAGCAGTTGATATTAGTCGGCAGTTAGCTGAATACTAAGGATTCAGCTTTCAGTGGAAAATTACCAAGTTCCTAACATTTGCGTTAAGTCGATTAGCAACCAACATAGCACAACTTTAACCTTCAGTGCGAAAACTACTCCACAACAGTTTAACAGATACATTTTTATATGATCATACTGGCATATCGACAAGAAAGCTTTTTGTCTGTTTGTTTGTCTATTTGTCTGTCTTTTAATATTAGGTTGTCCCAAAAGTTCGTAATCACTTGCGCAATATATATATATATATATATATATATATATATATATATATATATCATCCGCATAACAATAGCTATTTATATATTCTGTCACGGATTTAATATGTCAGTCAGTCAGTCAGTTAAGTGCCATACGTGATACACGCTTGGGCAATCATGTCTCGAAAGAGACATGACTGACTGGACAGAAGATTATCCCGCAGTAGGTTGCCATTACTTTCTGCGGTAGACTGGTTGCCAGCCAAGGCTATAGAACCCAATCTGTCCTGTTATTTAACCCATAACTGGAAGGAAGAGACGGATTAATACCTTTCCCAATGGTATTTGCGCGTAAGTGAATGCAATGAATTCAACTGGAATTTGAACTCGGCTCCCCGATTTCTCGTTCCGAGCCGATATCCACTGCATCACAACGCACATCCTGGTTTAATATGTTGTCTACCTTAAAACGCGTATTATATATATATATATATATATATATATATATATATATTAATGAAGATTAACGAAACTTGGTTATAAACAACCAACAATTTAAAAAGAAAATGTTCAAACAAATCATTTCATATATATATATTATTAATTATACTTTAGAACATGTACAAACTACAAACTACTACAAAATTGTTCATTCTGTTTAAATTAATATTCTTAACGTTACAATTATTTTCTTCGTTCCTTCTTCATTTGGATATATATATATATATATATTTTAATTCAGATACTTCAATCCAAGGGAAAAAAGCAGGAAGGTAAATTCCAAAAAACCCGATCCTAATTAATATTAAAAATTTTATTTTAATATTAAAAAATGATACAGGAAGAGAGCTCCATGTAATGAAATATTACAGAGCAAATATATATTAAAAAAGGATTAATTCAAAGACGTTGAATGGCCATTTCGATATGAAGATCCCCACGGGGGACAACACATCACCTCAGCAACAGAAAAATCCTTTCAGAAACTGGAGAAAAATTAGTCTACTTTTCCTTTTTAAATAGATTGTAAAGAAATTAAAAAATAAAATAAAATAAAATAAAATAAAATAAAAATAAAAATAAAGGGAAAGAAAAGAAAGATGTGTTGTCCCCCGTGGGGATCTTCATATCGAAATGGCCATTCAACATCTTTGAATTAATCCTTTTTTAATATATATATATATATATATATACGATCCTGCCCTGTCGACTGAGCACTTTGGGGAAATGGTAGATTTTTTTTAAAGACAATAGCTACTCACTGCTATTTACGCATCGTTCTCTAACAATGGATTGAACACTCTTTTGAATATAACACACTAAAATCTGGCTTCATCCGCCGTGAGAGTGATGGGTAAATACTATATATATAATATCGCATGTTACATTTACTTTGATAAAGTCGATCAGAAGAAGATACGCATCGGCGAAGATAAGATTCCCTTTGTCTTTTTTCAAATATATATATATATATATTAATTCAGATACTTTAATCCAAGCGAAAAAAGCAGGAAGGTAAATTCCAAAAACCCGATCCTAATTAATATTAAAAATTTTATTTTAATATTAAAAAATTGATACAGGAAGAGAGCTCCACATAATAAAATATTACAGAGCAAATATAAATTAAAAAAGGATTAATTCAATGATGTTGGATGATCATTTCGATATGAAAATCCCCACGGGGGAGATAACGCATTACCTCAGCAACAGAAAAATCCTTTCAGAAACTGGAGAAAAATCAGTCTAATTTTCCTATTTTTCTCCACTTTCTGAAAGGATTTTTCTGTTGCTGAGGTGATGTGTTATCCCCCGTGGGGATTTTTATATCGAAATGATCATCCAACATCATTGAATTAATCCTTTTTTAATATATATATATATTACGCTCCCACACCCCGATTGAGCACCATGGAAGAATGGTAAATTTTGACAAAAGCTACTCATGGATCTAGGCATCGTTCATAATGAATTTGAACACTCTCAGCTACTGGCGTGTGTATACATTGTATATAACACACTAAAGTCCGCCTTCCTCTACCGAGCGCCTTCCTTTACCGAGCGCCTTCCTCTACCAGGCTAGAAGTATTCGGTTGTCTAACCGTACTGATGTGCTGTTATACAGCGAGACCGATCTGTCTGCAGATGACTAACTATATATATATATATATATATATATATATATATATATATATATATGTTGCGATGGGTAAATTGTCGCAATTTTATATTTTTAATTTCGTGCAGGTGTGTTGTTTGTTTTTAATTTTGTCTACTGCACAGTTGGACACCGTTTTTGAGAAAAAGGGCACTATCTATTACACAGTTCAGAAATTTGGAAACAGCATATGCTGTACTGCTTGGCATTCGCGCCAGAATTTGCAATACAGATACTTCAGAATGTTTACGTATGATTCTGAGAACAGTATAGATGATTCGGAAAGTGTTGGATGAGTTTTCTAATTATTGCGAGGGTACAGCAGCTGGTAAAACTCACCCTGATCGTTCTGATTAAGAAAAGAACTCCCGAATTCGCTGGTGACGGTCTCAGACGGAGGCGTACATCAAGTACCTTGAGAAGGTATTGCTGCCCTGGGTCAAGAGTGTGGCTGCTGGAAGTCACTATGTTTGGCAACAGGATTCTGCACCATGTCACACAAGCTGGAAAATCCAGGCATGGCTGTCAGACAATTTTTGCGACCACATCACCCCTTACAACTGGCCACCGAACTCCACAGACTGCAATCCTTTTGAGTATGTAGGGCGCAGTTGAGAGAGAGACCAGAAAGGAGATTATGCAGGAGCGAGAGACCAACAAAACTCCTTGTAACAGCAAAGATGAACTGAAGGCAAGTATTATGGCAGGATTCACCGATTTAAACAAGGAGACTATCCAGAAGAGTTGCAGGAGATTATGTGGGAACGAGAGGCCAACAAAACTCCTTGTAACAGCAAAGATGAACTGAAGGCAAGTATTATGGCAGGATTCACAGACTTAAACAAGGAGACTATCCAGAAGAGTTGCAGGAGATTATGTGGGAACGAGAGGCCAACAAAACTCCTTGTAACAGCAAAGATGAACTGAAGGCAAGGATTATGGCAGGATTCACCGACTTAAACAAGGAGATTATCCAGAAGAGTTGCAGGAGATTATGTGGGAACGAGAGACCAACAAAACTCCTTGTAACAGCAAAGATGAACTGAAGGCAAGGATTATGGCAGGATTCACCGACTTAAACAAGGAGATTATCCAGAAAAGTTGCAGGAGATTATGTGGGAACGAGAGACCAACAAAACTCCTTGTAACAGCAAAGATGAACTGAAGGCAAGGATTATGGCAGGATTCACCGACTTAAACAAGGAGACTATCCAGAAGAGTTGCAGGAGATTATGTGGGAACGAGAGACCAACAAAACTCCTTGTAACAGCAAAGATGAACTGGAGGCAAGGATTATGGCAGGATTCACCGACTTAAACAAGGAGATTATCCAGAAGAGTTGCAGGAGATTATGTGGGAACGAGAGACCAACAAAACTCCTTGTAACAGCAAAGATGAACTGAAGGCAAGGATTATGGCAGGATTCACCGACTTAAACAAGGAGACTATCCAGAAGAGTTGCAGGAGATTATGTGGGAACGAGAGACCAACAAAATTCCTTGTAACAGCAAAGATGAACTGAAGGCAAGGATTATGGCAGGATTCACCGACTTAAACAAGGAGATTATCCAGAAGAGTTGCAGGAGATTATGTGGGAACGAGAGACCAACAAAACTCCTTGTAACAGCAAAGATGAACTGGAGGCAAGGATTATGGCAGGATTCACCGACTTAAACAAGGAGACTATCCAGAAGAGTTGCAGGAGATTATGTGGTAACGAGAGACCAACAAAACTCCTTGTAACAGCAAAGATGAACTGAAGGCAAGGATTATGGCAGGATTCACCGACTTAAACAAGGAGATTATCCAGAAGAGTTGCAGCAGATTATGTGGGAACGAGAGACCAACAAAACTCCTTGTAACAGCAAAGATGAACTGGAGGCAAGGATTATGGCAGGATTCACCGACTTAAACAAGGAGACTGTCCAGAAGAGTTGCAGGAGATTATGTGGGAACGAGAGACCAACAAAACTCCTTGTAACAGCAAAGATGAACTGGAGGCAAGGATTATGGCAGGATTCACCGACTTAAACAAGGAGACTATCCAGAAGAGTTGCAGGAGATTATGTGGGAACGAGAGACCAACAAAATTCCTTGTAACAGCAAAGATGAACTGAAGGCAAGGATTATGGCAGGATTCACCGACTTAAACAAGGAGATTATCCAGAAGAGTTGCAGGAGATTATGTGGGAACGAGAGACCAACAAAACTCCTTGTAACAGCAAAGATGAACTGGAGGCAAGGATTATGGCAGGATTCACCGACTAAAACAAGGAGACTATCCAGAAGAGTTGCAGGAGATTATGTGGGAACGAGAGACCAACAAAACTCCTTGTAACAGCAAAGATGAACTGAAGGCAAGGATTATGGCAGGATTCACCGACTTAAACAAGGAGACTATCCAGAAGAGTTGCAGGAGATTATGTGGGAACGAGAGACCAACAAAACTCCTTGTAACAGCAAAGATGAACTGAAGGCAGGATTCACCGACTTAAACAAGGAGACTATCCAGAAGAGTTGCAGGAGATTCCGAAATTGTATGGAGGCTGTGGTTGAAGTCAATGGTGATTTTATTGAATACATTTACTATTAATTATTTCAAGATAGTTTTGTGTAATTTTGGTAAATATATCTGCCTTTCGGTTGTGTAAAATGTACAAATGTTTAATAAGAAATAAAAACATAAATCAATTTATCAATGTGTATTGACTGACTGATTTACAACTAATTAACCCATAGCTATGGAGATAAGATGAGGGACCCGTATGGGTTTGGAACTCGGCTTTTTGATTTTCAATTGCGAGCCGTTATCCATAACACCAGATGCAGATCCAAGCTTACAGCACATGGGGTCCCAAGCGGTATAGTTACTGATCTGGCTTGATGTTGCTTAACTTCGGTACGGGAACCGGTGTCCTATATCCTCAAACGGCTAAAACATCCGGCCATTTGCAATTCTCTTCATTTCATATCTGGATAATTGATGTTCGGAAAATCTTGGTACGGATAACAAAGAGGTCACCCGTTTAGCTTATTGTTTTTGTTTTATTTGGTTTAACAGCATATCAACACTTTATGGGTCATTTAATGTCGAAATTAAATTTAAAAGTTATTCTGCTTTCACAAATGAATACATGGTAGATGATACTCAGTTTTTGAAGATATATACACTATCGGCCATAATTATTAGGCGACCCCAAATTTTTTAAAAAGAAATGATGTATTTTATATTAATTTTAGTATTTATTGCCAAGTGGATAATTCTAAATGAAATTAGAATGGTTCTTTTGTTATTATTACTTTGCAAAATTTTACAAGGTAAGGAAGCAAAGATGAACTCGTCCGAATCACCCTAAATTTTCTTCATTCTTTCATTGATGAATATGCAATATAGGTAATTATGAAATATCTATGAATTTATTTGATGTACATGTTATTGTGTAGTATTGACAAAAGAACCATTCTATTTTCATTTACAATTGTTCACTTGGCAATAAATACTAAAAAAACAGTACATCATTTTTTTTAAAAACACTGGGGTGGCCTAATAATATTGGCGGGTAGTGTATGTTTCTGTGGACATAATTACTAGAGGCGGTGATATGTGTTTTATGTTGTCATTTAGTTGAAATAATATTTTGGAATACATTTTGATTTATTTAAGAAGTCATAGGATATTATATGAATTAAGGTAATGAAAATGTGCTTTCATGATGGCCGTTTGATTTTGTTTAGCAACATTCTACAAATTATAGTAACGTCTTCAAACATAAAAGTATTGCATAATAAAATAATGATAACACAGAGTGCAATTTTATTAAAATATCTATAAAAGTAATGTCCATGGAAGCTACTTGACTGTAATCTTATATTATATTAAGCGGCGTATGCACAAACCATAACCAAAATATCTATAAATGTAATGTCCATAGAAGCCACTTTACTGTAATCTTATATTACCAGCGAAACCCGTGGAATTTCCACGGAAGAATAATTATGATTTCCTGGAAAAAGTTTGCTTTGTCATGCTACAAATAATAGTAACGTCTTCAAACATAAAAGTATTGGGTAATAAAATAACGATAACACAGAGTGTAATTTTATTAAAATATCTATAAAAGTAATGTCCATGGAAGCTACTTGACTGTAATCTTATATTAAGCGGCGTATGCACAGACCATAACCAAAATATCTATAAAAGTAATGTCCATAGAAGCTACTTTACTGTAATCTTATATTATATTAAGTGGCGTATGCACAGACCATAACCAAAATATCTATAAAAGTAATGTCCATAGAAGCTACTTTACTGTAATCTTATATTATATTAAGTGGCGTATGCACAGACCATAACCAAAATATCTATAAAAGTAATGTCCATAGAAGCTACTTTACTGTAATCTTATATTATATTAAGTGGCGTATGCACAGACCATAACCAAAATATCTATAAAAGTAATGTCCATAGAAGCTACTTTACTGTAATCTTATATTATATTAAGCGGCGTATGCACAGACCATAAACAAAATATCTATAAAAGTAATGTGCATAGAAGCTACTTTACTGTAATCTTATATTATATTAAGTGGCGTATGCACAGACCATAACCAAAATATCTATAAAAGTAATGTCCATAGAAGCTACTTTACTGTAATCTTATATTATATTAAGTGGCGTATGCACAGACCATAACCAAAATATCTATAAAAGTAATGTCCATAGAAGCTACTTTACTGTAATATTATATTATATTAAGCGGCGTATGCACGGACCATAACCAAAATATATATAAAAGTAATGTCCATAGAAGCTACTTTACTGTAATCTTATATTATATTAAGTGGCGTATGCACAGACCATAACCAAAATATATATAAAAGTAATGTCCATAGAAGCTACTTTACTGTAATCTTATATTATATTAAGCGGCGTATGCACAGACCATAACCAAAATATCTATAAAAGTAATGTCCATAGAAGCTACTTTACTGTAATCTTATATTATATTAAGCGACGTATGCACAGACCATAACCAAAATATCTATAAAAGTAATGTCCATAGAAGCTACTTTACTGTAATCTTATATTATATTAAGTGGCGTATGCACAGACCATAACCAAAATATCTATAAAAGTAATGTCCATAGAAGCTACTTTACTGTAATCTTATATTATATTAAGCGGCGTATGCACAGACCATAACCAAAATATCTATAAAAGTAATGTCCATAGAAGCTACTTGACTGTAATCTTATATTACCAGCGAAACCCGTGGAATTTCCACGGAAGAATAATTATGATTTCCTGGAAAAAGTTTGCTTTGTCATGCTACAAATAATAGTAACGTCTTCAAACATAAAAGTATTGGGTAATAAAATAACGATAACACAGAGTGTAATTTTATTAAAATATCTATAAAAGTAATGTCCATGGAAGCTACTTGACTGTAATCTTATATTAAGCGGCGTATGCACAGACCATAACCAAAATATCTATAAAAGTAATGTCCATGAAGCTACTTTACTGTAATCCTTATATTATATTAAGTGGCAATGCACAGACCATAACCAAAATATCTATAAAAGTAATGTCCATGGAAGCTACTTGACTGTAATCTTATATTATATTAAGCGGCGTATGCACAAACCATAACCAAAATATCTATAAATGTAATGTCCATAGAAGCTGCTTTACTGTAATCTTATATTATATTAAGCGACGTATGCACAAACCATAACCAAAATATCTATAAATGTAATGTCCATAGAAGCTGCTTTACTGTAATCTTATATTATATTAAGCGGCGTATGCACAAACCATAACCAAAATATCTATAAAAGTAATGTCCATAGAAGCTGCTTTACTGTAATCTTATATTATATTAAGCGACGTATGCACAGACCATAACCAAAATATCTATAAAAGTAATGTGCATAGAAGCTACTTTACTGTAATCTTATATTATATTAAGCGACGTATGCACAGACCATAACCAAAATACTGTACACGATTTTGAAAGAGAAAATGTTTTTTTTTTTATTACTAAAAAATCATGGCTCCTGTGTCTATTGTAAACATTAAAGACCAACTGAGCAATGGCCAAGGGTGTAGAGGCCAGAAATTTCGTTATTAGGTCGCGGGATACGACAAGAAAGTTACCTATTTTTACTATATTGTACAGTACACACACACATATGTGGTGAATTGGGGCAAGAAGTGGCTTGTCAACTTCAATGCGTCTAATACCAAGCTGTTGTCTGTCAACCATCACAGGTAACCTCTCCTGCCTCCCATAAGCATAGACCAAGCGAGTCTCCCTGAGAGCAACACATTACGCCACCTCGGCCTTACCCTCTCCTCAGACCTCAAATGGAACCACTATGTTGAATCCATAGCTAAATCTACTGCTAAGAAGGTTGGGTCACTATGTAGATCCAGGATGTTTTTTCCGCCTGAATCCATCCTGCATATATACAAGTCAACCATCCGTCCGTGCATGGAGTACTGCTGCCATTTATGGTCAGGTTCCCCTGCCGTTCTCCTCAGTGTTCCCGACAGGCTCCAAAGGAGAGTTTGTAATGTGATAGGTACTGATCTGGCGGCTCGACTGCAGCCACTTCCCCACCGTCGAAATGTGGCCTCCCTTTGTCTGTTCTATAAATACTTTCATGGCTTCTGCTCTGACGAACTTAAGTCACTGGTGCCTCCTCAACAGGTGTTTACTCGTGCAACCAAACTGGCAACTGGGTCCCACCCATTCAAGGTCAGGTTCGCCAAATGCAGACGACAATTCTACTCCTTCAGCTTCTTCTCTCGCACTTCCCGCCTGTGGAACTCCCTCCCATATTCTTGCTTTCATGACGGCTACAACCTCCAGAAATTTAAATGCAATGTCAATACTTATCTATTAACCACTGGACTCTAGCCTTCTCCCCACCCCCGTATATCCTTCCCTTTCTCTCCACCTATGTATCTGTCATCGCACCTGCATTCTCAGCTTTCTCATCACTGGCATTTCTGCCTTGCTCGGGGTGAAATGATTAAAATATATATATATATATATACACACACACACACACAATTACTGTTACAACCACCAGCTTAAGCTCTTCAGTCAGTTAAGTGCCATACATGATACACGCTTGAGCGATCATGTCTCGAAAGAGACATGACTGACTGGGCAGAAGATTATCCCGCAGTAGGTTGCCATTGCTTTCTGCGGTAGACTGGTTGCCGACCAAGGCTATAGAACCCAATCTGTCCTGTTATTTAACCCATAACTGGAAGGAAGAGACGGATTAATACCTTTCCCAAGGGTATTTACGCGTAAGTGGATGCAATGAATTCGGCTGGAATTCGAACTCGGCTCCCCGATTTCTCGCTCCGAGCCGATATCCAATGCACCACAACGCACATCCCAGCTATTGCTTAAGCTATTACTAATACGATAATGCTATAAGCTCTCTCCTCCTACTCACTTACTCTTCCGTTTGGCACAGGTGAACGAAAGGCTGAGGAGAGTAAAAAGATAGAGAGAAAGGAAAAGCTCGTCTAAAGAGTGTGGAGTAACAGGTGGAGGTACTAAGTAACTAATTAACTAGGGAAGGAACAAGCAGAATTATTATATGATGGGGGATTTAACGACAAAACCTAAATATTTTGAATGCAATAGCATTCAATAAATACGTCATTTTGCTATGAATAAATATTGTTAGTCATTTTACTATAAAGTACACACAGTGTGTTCAGTTTGGAGCTGGGTACAACATCAGTTAAGAGTTGGTTCCACGCTCCTCAAAATCTCGAATATTCCAATCAGAGACCTTTCTGCCTGATCTAGTGAATCGTCTTTATTGATCAGGCTCGATGCTGTTTAACTCCGGTGATCAAACGAGA
Organism: Ascarosepion bandense; assembly: GCA_037127315.1. Classification (NCBI taxonomy): domain Eukaryota; kingdom Metazoa; phylum Mollusca; class Cephalopoda; order Sepiida; family Sepiidae; genus Ascarosepion; species Ascarosepion bandense. Next base: position 693,523 of record JBBBDQ010002186.1, read on the forward strand.
GCCGTAGTTTTAACGCTACATCGCCATAAGTAATGTGAAGGTCGGAATGTTTCATGAATAGAGCAAAGATTTACTTCTAAGAGACGTTGTGTCATTATATCTTCAGAAACTGGTGTAAACGCCTTAAATTAAATAAGTAAATAAACAAGGGATAGGGATAGGTAAATGTGAGGACGAGATGGACACTAGAAGGCTGGCGCCTCATCTGATTCTAGACTTCTCGTCGACTTCGGTGCCCCTTCGATACCGATAGAATGGCGTCAGTAGCGATGTACCCTTGTAACGTCAAAGGCAAGAAATGAAAGGAAGGAGCCGGTGACGTCTTGCTTACTTCCTCGTATCCTGTGCACAAGATTAGTCGTCGCCTACATATCTACTCCCCTGGAATGACTGCTGTAAAATGTGATACAAATTTTAATTCTAAATTTTTTTTTTTCTATTATTGTCACTGACGTTGTCGTTGCTACAATTATCATAAAAGCATCTATATTTTGATACTAGCAGTATAGCCCGATATAAAATTTTCTGCACTATTGTAAGAACTGCAACCTTGAATCTTCTGAATATCGTTTCTTATGTCTTTGTCTATGAGTGTATCAAATTTGATTAAAATCCGACCACTCCTTCTATAACTCGATTTTTTCGATTATTGATTTTCGATATTTATCGGGGTACCTCGACACAAAACCTAGCTAAGAACACTCGCAGACGCTTATAGTACAACTGTGTAAACTTTCAAGAAAATCAGTTCAGCCGTTTCGGAGTCTATAGGTAACAGACACACAGACACACACACACACACACACAAACAAAGTTCCATTTATAAATAAGTTTAGATGGTGTATATCGACTTGGAACGATAAATTGGCGGAGAAATACCACTTGAATTCGTTACATTCACTTACAAGAAAATACCCTTGGGAAAGTTTTTAACTTGTCACTTCCCTCCAGCAATGGGTTAAATAACAGGACAGATTAGGGTCTACAGACTTGTTTGGTGACCAGTCTACCGCAGAAAGTAGTGGCAACCTACTGCAGAAGATTTTTTGCCCAGGCAGTCATGTCTCTTTCAAGACATGATCGCCAAAGCGAGTGTCATGTAACTGACTGATTAGTGATTTGAATCGTTTTCTTTTTCTATTCTTTAATCATTACCCCTCATGCAAGGCAGTAATGCCACTAAGACACAAAGGGGCTACTGACTTGGAAAGAATAATCGCAGGCAATCTTTCATATCCCCCATTAGCATGGATCAGGCTAGTTTTCCTGAAAGCAAAACACTGCACCTCCTCGGGTTAACTCACAAGTGGAATGACATAGCTAAATCTGCTGCTAAGAAGGACAATTCTCTGTGTAGGGCCAGGAAGTTTTTCCCGTCTAAAACAATCCTGCACATATATAAATCTATCTACCTGTTGACATATCTGGTCGGGAGCTCCTGCTATCCATCTAGATGTTCTTGACAAAATCCAACGCAGCTAGGACAGGATCACTTTCTCACCGGCACAATGTGGCTTCCCTGTGTTTCTTCTACAAATACTTTCACGACGTCTGCTCCGATGAACTTAGCTCACTGGTGCCTCCTATAGACGAATTTAATCGAACCACAAGATTAGCAACTACGTCCCACCCTTTTACTGCGAAACCAATAAAATGTAAACGCAAATTCTACTCCAACAGCTTCTTTTCTCGCACTTCCCGCCTGTAGAATTCCCTTGCTTCCCCGACAGCTACAATCTCCAAAAATTTAAATATAAAGTCAATAGTCATCTCCTACCTCACTAACTTGCATCCTCTCCCTCATGCTCCTTTCTCCGTCCACTCCGCTCTCATCAGTATTCTCATCCTTCTCTTACCCACTTCCTGACACCCGCTATAACCTGTCACTCTTTCTTATAACTTTCCTCCTATGTAACCCTTGCAAAACAGTGGCAGTAAAATGCCTAGTTTGGGGCGATATGATTATAAAAAAAAAGATAGATAGATAGATAGATAGATAGATAGATAGATAGATAGATAGATAGTCCGTCAGATACAATCTCCAAGAATTTAAATGTAAAGTCAATAGCCATCTCCTATCTCACTAACTAGCATCCTCTCTCTCTCTCATGCTCCTTTCTCCGTCTACTCCACTCTCATCAGCATTCTCATCTTTCTCTTACCCACTTCCTGACACCCCTTATAACCTGTCACTCTTTCTCATAACTTTCCTCCTATGTAATCCCCTTCAAAACAGTGGCAGTAAAATGTCTTGCTTGGGGCGATATGATTAAAAATAAGAATAAAAAACATAACAGAAACACTATTACATAGCGAGAACAGAGGAGTAAACAAAAAGGTAGCTAACGAGTTAAATTTTTGAAAATCATAGTTGATTGGAAAGCATAGAGCTGCAAGAGAATTCCACTAGTGAGGAGTGCGAGAAAAGAAATTGTTAGCATAGAACTTACGGTTACATCTAGTCAACTCAACTGTAAATTGATGATATCTTGACGCTTAAATTGATAAGATCTAGTACTGCACTTAAATTCATAAAGCCTAGATACCATAGCGATGAACAATTACCACGAAATTATTTGTAGAAAAGGCACAGAGAACCTCCATTAAGTGAAAGAAACTATGACACCAGACCAGAACCAATAATATTGCTGATTCATTTTTTGATTTTATGAAGAATATCTAAATACATAACATTTCTTTAATCATATCACCCCGAGCAAGGCGGCAACGCCACTGATGTGCAGGGGGCTACGTCAGAGTGAAAAGATTGGAAAAGAGAAAGCCGGAAACCACATCCTAACCAGGAAACAAGGGATGAGCCTCTTCACCTGTTCAATAGATGTGGGTGGAGTGTGAACCGGGCGATAGTTTAGTCTATCTACTCCAATTGAAAAAAAAGAAAAGAGTGAAAAGATTGGAAAAGAGAAAACCGGAAACCGCATCCTAACCAGGAAACAAGGGATGAGCCTCTTCACCTGTTCAATAGATGTGGGTGGAGTGTGAACCGGGCGATAGTTTAGTCTATCTACTCCAATTGAAAAAAAGAAAAGAGTGAAAAGATTGGAAAAGAGAAAACCGGAAACCGCATCCTAACCAGGAAACAAGGGATGAGCCTCTTCACCTGTTCAATAGATGTGGGTGGAGTGTGAACCGGGCGATAGTTTAGTCTATCTACTCCAATTGAAAAAAAGAAAAGAGTGAAAAGATTGGAAAAGAGAAAACCGGAAACCGCATCCTAACCAGGAAACAAGGGATGAGCCTCTTCACCTGTTCAATAGATGTGGGTGGAGTGTGAACCAGGGCGATAGTTTAGTCTATCTACTCCAATTGAAAAAAAAAGAAAAGAGTGAAAAGATTGGAAAAGAGAAAACCGGAAACCACATCCTAACCAGGAAACAAGGGATGAGCCTCTTCACCTGTTCAATAGATGTGGGTGGAGTGTGAACCGGGCGATAGTTTAGTCTATCTACTCCAATTGAAAAAAAAGAAAAGAGTGAAAAGATTGGAAAAGAGAAAACCGGAAACCACATCCTAACCAGGAAACAAGGGATGAGCCTCTTCACCTGTTCAATAGATGTGGGTGGAGTGTGAACCGGGCGATAGTTTAGTCTATCTACTCCAATCTTTCTTTGTTGTTGTGCCTACTCTCTCCCTACACTCATATTTTCCTCATCTTTTCTTCTCTTTCTTCTTTAGCCCACTCTTTATTAACGTAGTTATTTTCTTCTACCCTTCATTCCCGTCATCTCCTAGTGACTATCTTTTCCTAGTTGTTTCCATATCCTCGTTCTTCTTTCCACTCTCATTATTTACTGTATGTTCTCCTCTTCCCTCCACTTTAATTTTTACCCACTCTCTTTTAAGATCACCAACTTCCTCTTTTTACTTTTTTTTTCTTTTTTTTTTAATCATATCACCCCAAGCAAGACGGTAACGCCACTGATGTGCAGAGGGCTACGTACTAGTGAAAAGATTGGAAAAGAGAAAGCCGGAAACCACATCCTAAACAGGGAACAAGGGATGAGCCTCTTAACCTGTTCAACAGATGTGGGTGGAGTGTGAACTGGGCGATAGTTTAGTCTATCTACTCCAATTGAAAAAAAAACAAACTAAGTGAGAAGATTGGAAAAGAGAAAACCGGAAACCACATCCTAAACAGGGAACTAGGGATGAGCCGCTTAACCTATTCAACAGACGTGGGTGGAGTGTGAACCGGGCGATAGATAGTACTTTTTTTATAATCATATCGCCCCAAGCAAGGGGCGATATGATTATACTACCACAGTTGTGCATGGAGTTACATAGGAGAAAAGTTATGAGAAGGAGTGACCGAATACAGGGTGGTGTCAAGAAGCGGGTAGGAGAGGGATGAGAATACTGTAGAAATGAGATGAGAGCATGAGAGAGAGAGAATGAAAGTTAGTGAGATAGAAGATGACTATTGACTTTACATTTAAATTCTTGGATATTGTAGCGGTCGGGGAAGCAAGTAAACGGAAGGGAATTCCACAGGCGGTAAGTGAGAGAAAAGAAGCTGATGTGAGTAGAATTTGCGTTTACATTTTATTGATTTCACAGTAAAAGGGTGGGACCTAGTTGCTAACCTTGTGGCTCGAGTAAATTCATATATAGGGGGCACCAGTGAGCTAAGTTCATCAGAGCAGAAGCCGTGGAAGTACTTGTACTTGTAGACATATGGAAGCCACATTGCGCCGGTAAGAAAGTGACTGTATCCTAGCTGCCAAGTCGGGATCGATCACATTGCAGATTCTCCGTTGAATTTTGTCAAGGACCCTTAGGTGGATAGCAGAAGCAACTGACCAGATATGGCAGCAGTATTCAATGCACGGGCAGATGGTAGATTTGTATATATGCAGGATTGTTTCAGCCGGGAAAAAACTTCCTGGCCCTATGCAGAGAACTGACTTTCTTAGCAGCGAATTTAGCTATGGATTCTATGTAGTCATACCACTTGTGGTCAGTTGTGAGAGTTAACCCGAGGAGGCGCAGTGTTTTGCTTTCAAGGAGACTAGCCTGATCCATGACAATGGGGGACAGGAACGGCTGTCTGTGATGGCTAATAAATAGCAGCTTCGTTTTAAAGGTATTAAAATCCTCGTGCCACTTCTTACTCAAGTTCACCACGGATTGAAGATCCTTTTCAAGCTCGGCGGTGAGGTTTGCTTTGTCAGCCTCGGCAGATTTTTGATCGAGGCGAGAGTAAACCGTAGTGTCGTCAGCGTATATGCCTACTTGTGATCTTATTACATCGGAGGTTACAAGTACTCTCTTCCAAAGCTCTCTTCTTTTTTTTCTCTCACTTGACTTTTGAACCACTCTAGTTTTAGATAAACTAAACTATCGCCCGGTTCACACTCCACCCAAGTCTATTGAACAGGTGAAGAGGCTCATCCCTTGTTTCCTGTTTAGGATGCGGTTTCCGGTTTTCTCTTTTCTAATCTTCTCACTTTGTTTTTTTTTTCTTTCAATTGGAGTAGATAGACTAAACTATCGCCCGGTTCACACTCCACCCACATCTATTGAACAGGGGAAGAGGCTCATCCCTTGTTTCCCGTTTAGGATGCGGTTTCCGGTTTTCTCTTTTCTAATCTTCTCACTTTGTTTTTTTTTCTTCTTTCAATTGGAGTAGATAGACTAAACTATCGCCCGGTTCACACTCCACTCACATCTATTGAACAGGTGAAGAGGCTCATCCCTTGTTCCCTGTTTAGGATGTGGTTTCCCCTTATACTCTTTTCCAATCTTTTTACTCTTAAGTTGCCCCCTGCACATCAGTGGCGTTACCGCCTTGCTTGGGGTGATATGATTAAAGACAATATATCTTTATTTTCCCCTTTTTTCTTTCAACTATTGTCTTCTCATGTTTGTTTGTCCTTTCTCTTTTTTTCTCTCTTTATTTCACCCACTTTCTTTTCAGATCATCATCTTTTCTGACTCCTTCCTTTTTCAATTTCATTTTCCTTCTTTTTTCTTTCCTTTTGAAACACTACATTTTCATATCATCCTCATTCTTTTTTTGTTTTTTGTTACTTTTTTTTATCAATTCACCCCAATAATAGCACTAAGGCGCAATACGGCTACTGGGATTTAAAGAGAATAAAAAACACCTTTACTAGGAACCGGAAACCGAATCCCAAACAGAAAACAAGGGATAAACATCTACTCCTGTTCAAAAGACCTGGGAGAAATGTACGGTTTTACACACTTTTTACTCAAGTACCAGTGAAATTCCTTGCATTCACTAATGCACAAATGCCCTTGGGAAAGGTATTAGATCTAATTTTTTTTGTATGTATAAGCATACCAATTTTTGTAAATACGGATGGTATACATATCAGAAATTAAGAGCAATAACTATAGTAAATTTAAATCCAAGTACCTAAAATTCGAATTCCAGTAGAATACCTTGCATTCACTTACGCACAAATACCATTGGGAAAGTTATTAATCCGTCTTTTTCCTTCAGTTATGGGTTAAATAACAGGACAAATCGGGTTCTGTAGCCTTTGCTGGCAACCAGTCTACCTCAGAAAGCAATGGCAACCTACTGCGGGATAATATCCAGCCCAGTCAGTCATGTCTCTTTCAAGACATGATCGCCCAAGCTTGTATCCCGTATGACACTTGATTAACTCATGCGATGGATGAATTGTCGTCTAAATGACGCCAAAATGTAGATTGCATTGACATCTCATTTTAACAGATATACAGGGTGCGATGGACGTATTGTCGTCTAAATGACGCCAAAATGAAGATTGCATTGACATCTCATTTTAACATATATACAGGGTGCGAAGGATGAATTGTCGTCTAAATGACGCCAAAATGAAGATTGCATTGACAAAATGAAGATTGCATTTACTATCAATACACTGTCATCTGCGTTGCACTAGGGTAGGTTGATCTTTTCATTTTAATTTTTAGCTGAACTGTTACGTGATATCTGTCCTCCTGTATGGCAGCGAATTGTGGGCAATCTCCTCAAAGATGAACAAGAGTCTCGAGTCAACAGAAATGTACTTCTGAGAATATCATGGGCCAAACATATGAGAAACGACGAGGTTTTGGAAAGAATGAAAGCAAAATGGAAATGTGTACTTAGCACCAAGAAGAGGCTGTCGAAATTTCTGGGACACGGATTGAGGAAGTGGGGCTTGGAATATCGGATACTCACAAGGCGGATGTGGGAAAACAGAGAGGAAAGCTGGCCATGACATACTTAAGGGACTTGAGCAAATGGATGGCAAAACAGGGTTTGTAAGAAATAACAAAAAGAAAGATCTTATTAAGAGCTACAAGAGACAGAAAAATGTGGAAGGCTATGATCGCCTACGTCCTATAACAGATATACAGGGTGCGATGGACGAATTGTCGTCTAAATGACGCCAAAATGAAGATCGCATTGACATCTCATTTTAACAGATATACAGGGTGCGATGGATGAATTGTCGTCTAAATGACGCCAAAATGAAGATTGCATTGACATCTCATTTTAACAGATATACAGGGTGCGATGGATGAATTGTCGTTTAAATGACGCAAAAATGAAAATAACACTGACATCTCATTTTAACAGATATATTTACCAAAAGTATACAAGAATATCTTGAAATACTAAAGAGTAAATTCATTCAATAAAATAACCATTGGCTTAAACTACGGCATCCAGACAATTCAGAATCCCCGGCAACTCTTCTAGACGGTCTCTTTGATTAAGATCATGAATACTGCTATAATCCTTGCTTTCAGTTCATCTTTGTCAAGCGATCAGATGTAAGAGGTGATGCAGTCGCAGAAATTGTCATGACTGGGTTCTCTTGCTTGTGTGGCAAGGAGCAGAGTGCTATTGGCAGACATAGAGTCTTCCAGCAGTGACCATCTTGACCCAGAGCAGCACTACCTTCTCAAGGCGCCAGATGTAAGTTTCAGTGTTGCGTCTGATGCCCTGTAGGAAAATGAGCGGAGTCATAACGTCGCCATCACTAATGATCTCTGGAAACACTATCAAAATCACCATTAAACTCATCCACCTCTTTTCGAATCCTCTTCATTGTCCTTTACATTATTCAGACTAGTGTCCTCACCTTTGTTGCCATTTGTACGACGTTTCGGCTGTTGTACGCTCCGGCCTTCTTTAGGTGCTAGGAATTTCGAACCGAACTCTTTATTGCAATCACTGGGGTATATGAACTACATTCCTTGCCTAGAGCCTCTTCTGGAAGTCATGAGTTATCTCCCTATAAGCCTGTAAGTTACTTGTTCACCACTGCTGTAGCCTGGTATTGAACTCACAACTCTTTGGGTCAAGTCACAATAACTGGATTACATGCTACCATTGTAAATTTACCCGACGTAAGACGATCTGTTTTCCATCGTTTTTTTTTCTTTTTTAACTGAGATTTATATATTAGGTATGTATGCTTGCACTAAAGACATACTGATTCGGCGGGCATTCACGCCGCGAACTTTGCTATTTCCCAATCCCTTACGCAAGTGGTGGACTTCCCCACTCGCTTCCCAAGCACACCCTCGGGTCATTCCTCACTGCTAGATATATGTTTCACCTCTGCGCCCGACGCCTGTCAAGTCTCGCAGCTTTGCCCTCTCGGCAACTCCGACCACGCTGTAGTCTCCCTCAGTATTTCTTTCCAATCTCACTCCCCCCAGGATCCCCCTACTCATAGAACCTCCTACCTCTACCAAAAAGCTGACTGGGATGCCTTTCGCGATTTCCTCTGCGACGTCCCCTGGGGAAAAGTGTTTGACCTATCAGTTGATGACTGTGCCTCTGAGGTCTCGTCATGGGTGAAAGCTGGCATTGATGCCTTCATACCCACCAGGAAGTATTGCTTAAAACCTCATTCCTCTCCGTGGTTCTCTCCGGCCTGCTCAGCCGCCATTGCCCACAGGAACCATTACTTCCATCTATTCCAGAGACAGCCAACTGATCACAATAGGCGCCTGTTCACATCCGCTCGCAGTGAGTGCAAGAGAACCCTAAATGACGCCAAACAGTTGTTTGCGGAGAGAATGCGACAGCACATAGCTGACCGCAAGTTCGGCTCCAAGGACTATTGGAGGATTTGTAAACGGGTGCTCAACAATAGGAAATCCTCAATACCTCCCTTAATCCATGGATTTGACGTTCTCACGTCATCTGCTGAGAAAGCTGAGTGCTTTGCCCGCAGATTCTCATCCAACTCCACACTCGACTCGTCCGGAGTGCACCCACCCGACTTCCCTATTAGAACTGAGGCCAAACTGCATGACGTATATATTACCCCGACAATAGTATCCAGAGTAATTTCAAAACTCGACCCCCATAAGGCGTGTGGAGACGATGGAATCCCGGTGATAGTCCTTAAGAGGTGTGTCCCTGAACTTTCCCCTGTCCTCTCTAAACTGTTTAACTACTGCCTTTCTGCTTCCTGCTTTCCTGCATGCTGGAAATTCTCCTCAGTCGTTCCTGTCTTTAAGAACTGTGGTGAACCCTCGGACCCATCCAACTATCGCCCGATCAGTCTTCTACCAATATTCGGGAAAGTGTTCGAGGCTATAATAAATGCTGAAATAGTTCATCATCTCACCGCCCACAAACTGTTCTCCGACAGGCAATATGGATTCCGATTTGACAGGTCCACAGCCGACCTGCTAACTACTGTAACGGAGTACATGCTACAGGCCCTTGATGAGTCTGACGAGGCTCGCGCGGTTGCTCTGGATATCTCCAAGGCTTTCGACAGGGTTTGGCACCCTGGCCTCCTATGCAAACTACGCGGTTATGGTATTACCGGTCGCCTGCTTGACCTAATCCAATCTTTCTTAAATAACCGCAAAATGAAGGTCGTTCTGAATGGGCGTGCCTCTTCGTCCTACAGCACGAATGCTGGTGTCCCACAAGGCTCTATCCTGGGCCCAACGCTCTTCCTTATTTTCATCAACGACCTCCCAGATGAGATCAGGTCCCAAGTAGGCATCTACGCAGATGACACTACAATATACTCCCGCTCCAGTAAGAAACCTGTCGTGGCGGACAGACAAAATCTCGCTGCTGACCTTGAGCGGGATCTACACTCTGTGGTGAACTGGGGCAAGAAGTGGCTTGTCAACTTCAATTCCTCGAAGACCAAGCTGTTGTCTGTCAACCATTACAGGCAACCTCTTCTGCCTCCCATAAGCATGGACCAGATGATTCTCCCGGAGAGTAATACACTACGCCTCCTCGGACTTACCCTGTCCTCAGACCTCAAATGGAAGCACTATATTGAATCCATAGCAAAATCTACTGCTAAGAAGATTGGGTCACTATGTCGATCCAGGATGTTTTTTCCACCTGAATCCATCCTGCATATATACAAGTCAACCATCCGTCCGTGCATGGAGTACTGCTGCCATTTATGGTCAGGTGCCCCTGCCGTTCTCCTCAGTGTTCTCGACAAGCTCCAAAGGAGAGTCTGTAATGTGATAGGTTCTGATCTGGCGACTCGTCTGCAGCCACTTTCCCATCGTCGAAATGTGGCCTCCCTCTGTCTCTTCTATAAATACCTTCATGGCTTCTGCTCGGATGAGCTTAAGTCACTGATGCCTCCTCAACAGGTGTTTACCCGTTCAACCAGACTGGCAACTGGGTCCCACCCATTCACAGTCAGGTTAGCCAAACGCAGACGACAATTCTACTCCAGCAGCTTCCTCTCTCGCACTTCCCGCCTGTGGAACTCACTCCCGTATTCTTGCTTTCCTGACGGCTACGACCTCCAGAAATTTAAAAGCAAAGTTAATACTCACCTACTAACCACTGGCCTCTAGCTCTCTCCCCTCCCCTGTATAACCTTCCCTTTCTCTCCGCCCATGTACCTGTCATTGCACCTGCTTTCTCAGTTTTCTATTGTTCCTTTCTAACTAGCTTGTACTCCTCACTCTTTTCTAATTAATCTTTCTACATTTATGTAACCCCCTGCACATCAGTGGCGTTTCTGCCTTGCTCGGGGTGAAATGATTAAAAAAAAAAAAAAAAAAAACGCAAGATAATACGATGGCGTGAATTAATACGATTAAAGGGAAGGTAACTGCTGATATTTTTATTCTATCATATTAGCGTCTGGTTTGTCTTATCTGATATATTTTAACTGCAGTGATCTTCCGTCTTTATTTTTAGCCTTCTTGCAAACAGAGCGTTAAAGGCAAAAGCGACCAATATGGACGTCGCTTTTTTAACGCCTTCCGTTAAAATCGACCAACAATCGCAATGGTATAACTAGCACTTCAGCGAACTTCCGGGAACTGATGCCATCTGTCGGTAAAAATACATTGAAAAAAAATGGCCGTTCAAATGAAACATGGAATATCATGGGTGGTTGTGTGTATGCCAACAAGACTAGATGCTGAGGTAGGTAAATATCTTAAAACCCCTTTTTTTTATCCATTGGGCATCGCGGATTATCAACTTCCCATTCGATATGCAGCAAAAACACCTTGTTGACGCCGACCTTTCTTTGCATATTCATAAGAAAATTATTTTAACATATAAAAATGAAATGATTCTTTCTTTTTTTTCATTTTGTTTTTTTACTCTTCTTGTTTCTTTTCTTTCTGTTTTTCGTTTCCTTCCTTCTTTCTTTCTTTATTTTGTTTCTATTTTTTGTTTCTGTTTATTTCTTTTTGTCTTTTTCTTTCTCTTATTTGTTTCTTTCGTTCTAGTTCTTCGTTTTGTTTTTCGATTCCTTCTTTCTTTCATTTCTTTTTCATTCTTTTTCTTTCTTTTGTTTTTTCATCTTGCAATTCTTTTGTTTCTTACTTCTTTCTTTCGTTATTTTGAACTTACAATTCTTTTTTTTTCTTTTTTTACTTCTTTCTTTCCTTCTTATGATCCTATAATTCTTGTTTTTCTTTCATTCTTTTCTCTACTTTTTTTTCGTTTTTTGATTCCTTTTCGTTTTTTGATCTTACAATTCTTTTGTTTGTTTCTTTATTTTTCTTACTCCTTCTTTTGGTCATTCAATTATTTCTTTATTTTTCTTACTCCTTCTTTTGGTCATTCAATTATTTCTTTATTTTTCTCTTTGTCTTTCTGTCTTTCTCTTTCAATATACAACTTTTACTCCCACCAAAACAATAAAATACAATTTGGAGTGATCAAAGGCTTTCAATTTGAGCTTACAATTTTTTAGTTTGTTTCTTTTTCTTACTTTTTCCTTTCGTTCTTTTGATCTTACAATTCTTTTGTTTGTTTCTTTCGTGATTTTTCTTACTTCTTTCTTTCAATATGCAGCAAAAAGCTTTATTGATGCAGACTTTTCTTTGCATAAACACGAGAAAACTATTTTAACATATAAAAATGTAACGATTCTGTTACAAGTCATTCATTCTCTCACTCATTCATTTTTCTCACTTTTTCTTTTTTTTTTTCAATTGGAGTAGATAGACTAAAAATCGCCCGGTTCACACTCCATCCTCATCTATTGAACAGGTGAAGAGTCTCATCGCTTGTCTCTTGTTTAGTATGCGGTTTCCGGTTTTCTCTTTTCTAATCTTCTCACTCTTATGTAGCCCCCTGCACATCAGTGGCGTTACCGCCTTGCTTGGGGTGATATGATTAAAAAAACAAATTAAACGTAATATACAAACTGGAACGTGGATTAGTCAATTCAGGAATACTATTAGTAGAAATACATATATGCAAATCTTGAAGTGAAATAGTATGTCCGTGTAACTTATTCTAGCTGAGTGGAGCTCAGTGCTTGTCTAGTCTATGGGTAACTTCGGTATCTGTCGGAATTTGTTATTTAAAGAAATAAAATACATATAATTGCGTCTTGCAATTAGTGTGGGCGTGTGAGAGAATTACTTGATATTAAAGAACGCGACCCCGCGATAGCATGGAGCTATCGTGGGCAGCTGTGACTGTCACTACCTTGTTCAATCTGGAACTGCTGCCAGCTGCTGGGTGTAGCACGTGTCTGCTATATATACATCCAAGGAAAAAGCGGGAAAGCAAGATTATCATGTGATTGTTGCGTGTGTATATGTATAATGAGTGAATGTAGCTGTGTGGAAATACACGTGATTCACAGATACTCGTCGAATCCTGTCAGAAGATCGATATTTTGCAAACAAACAAGATTTCTCGAACTTCGAGTCCGGTGGATAAATGAAAATGTACTTTTTATTTATAGGAAAATCATCCTATACACTTAAATACGAGTATCCATTAAAAAATATTGTTCAAAACAAATAAATTGGATGAATGTCGGTTAAAATCAATTTTGTAAATTTTCGTCCCATCACACCCAGATGGCAACAACTTTAACAGGGTAGGGTTGTTAGCCCTTTACCCAACCCTGGAGGACCCCCTTTACCCAACCCCCAAACCCTGGAGGACCGGTGGACCATTACTTGGGCCTTACGTGTGCAGCACCTGGTATTCCCAAATGGTCACCCATTATAAGTACTAACCAGACTCAATGCTGCTTAACTTCGGTGATCGGACGGGAACTGGTGTATTCAACACGATATAGCCGTAGACAAAAATATCCGTCTAATTTCGTATTATTGTTTACATCAGGATACGATCCTGATCAGCGAGATATGTTCTAAAAAAAAAAAAGAAATCAATATGTATGTATATGTATTTCAAAAGCTTAATTCAGAACTTATTTGCCATAATATTTTATGTGGTTGAGTGGTAAGACACGTCATATGTAATGATGGCATTTCCCCGGTATATAGGATTATGCAAGTTTGAATGCTTCCGGAAGATATTTTCCAAACTAAACTTTATCGAACATCTAAACACACACACACACACACACACACACACACACACACACACACACACACACACACACACACACACACACACACAGATATATATATATATATATATATATAAACAGATTATACACTCAGCTACGAATATCCATTAAAATATAATGTTCAAACTTCTTCTATGTGCCCTGTCCCTTCAGGACGTAAGCGATCATGGCTTTCCCCGTTTCCCTATCCCTTGGTGGCTCTGAGTACGCCTTCTCCTGTTACACCGTACAATCCTCGTTCTGTCATCCACCTGATTAGGTCCTTCAAATATGTTATCCATTGCTTTCCCCTGTCTCTTCTTTCCCTCTATCTGGCCTGTTAATATCAGATTCTCCAAGCCCTCCTTTCTCATTGCGTGTCCCAGGAACTTCAGCTGTCTCTTCCTGATGTATTAATTTTTTTTGCTTCCATAATTTCCAAGACATCATCATTGCTCACATGCTCGATCCATGATATTCGCAGCATCCTTCTGTAGAACCACATTTCAGTTGCTTCAAGTTTTTCCTTCATCTTTGATGGTATTGTCCAGTATTCACTGCCATATTGAAGGACGGACAACACGTAGCAATCCAGTGCTCTCTTCCTAGTTTCTAGCGAAATTCTCCTGTTTCTTAATACCTTATTTAATTTCTGGAATGCTTCCTTCGCCATGACAATTCGCCTTCGGATATCTGTGTCGCACTTTCCGTCTTCTGTTATAACGCTTCCCAGATATTTAAATTTTTTGTACTTGCTTGATTCTGGTATTCCCCATCTGTATTTGGCATTTTGGGCTGCCCTTTTTACTGATGACCATGCATTCAGTTTTCGTGCAGTTTTTTTGTAGTCCTTTCTTGTTACTTTCTTCTGCTACCTTCTGTAAGAGGTCTTGTAGTTTCCTTTCTGTGTCTGCTATCAGCATTGTATCATCTGCGTACCTTAGGTTGTTTAAATTGCGGCTTCTGATAACAAATCCAGGCATAACTTCTAGCGTCTTCAAAATATTCTCGCTGTACAAGTTGAATAGATCCGATTAAAAGACACATCCTTGTCTTACGCACCTGTCATACTGAAATAAATGTCAGTTAATACCAATTTTGTAAATCTCCGTATAATTTTGTTGTATTTTGCTTATTGGAAATAGTAAATTTAAACCTGAAATGAAAGCTTTAAAAAAGCTCTTATTTATAAAAATTAATTTTAAAACATAGGTATCGCGAATTTTTAGCGCAAAAAGTGGGGGTACCTATTTCTAAGTTTTTTTTTTCTTCGTCTTTGTTTTTATCCTTTTTTCCTTCTTTCCTGCTTTCTATTTTACTCCTGTTATCTCCATCTTTTCTTAATCTTTCTTCTCCTCCACCCACGCCCCCCCTTACACTCCTCTTTTTCTCCTCTTCCTCGTTCTTACATCCACTTCACCACTCCTACCTCCTACCACTGTTCATAACTCCTCTTCAAACACAAACATATGTTGTATCTATATTACTAAGGTTCCGCTTACCTTTCCTTTCTATGTTGTTGTTCTTTTCCAAACACAGATAAGGTCGTTTCTACATTTAAAGTATCTTTATCATTTCCTGTACAGTCAAAATAAACAATCAAACAGGAAATACTGTCGTCTCTTTAAAGATACACACAATTCAAAACGAATTATTATTTCCCGACGAGGTGGTGAATGAACTTTCTTAAAATAAGATTAATATCTACTTTCATGTCGTCCACAACACATACATCAAAACTTGCATTCATTTTAATCAGGGATCTTCAAAAAAAAAAAAAAAAAAAAAAAAAAAAAAAAACGAAAACGAAAAAAAAGAAAAAAGAAAAAACGCAATACCTAAGGTTAAAATGAGTTTTTAAAAAATATGAAAAATTCTTTCTTGAAGTCTATAACTTAGTTTTAATTTCAAGATTAAATTTAATATTTTCAATTCGCAAAATCAGTCAGTTAAGTGCCATACGTGATAAACGCTTAATGAACTTTCTTAAAATAAGATTAATATCTACTTTCATGTCGTCCACAACACATACATCAAAACTTGCATTCATTTTAATCAGGGGTCTTCACAAAAAAAAAAACAAAAAAAAAAAGAAAAGAAAACGCAATACCTAAGGTTAAAATGAGTTTTTAAAAAATATGAAAAATTCTTTCTTGAAGTTTATACCTTAGTTTTAATTTCAAGCTTAAATTTAATATTTTCAATAAGCAAACGCTTTGGCGACCATGTTTCGACAGAGACATGACTGACTGGGCAGAAGATTTTCCCTCAGTAGGTTGCCATTACATCCTGCGGAAGACTGGTTACCAACCACGGTTATAGGACCCAATCTGTCCTGTTATTAACCCATAAGTGGAAAGAAGAGACGGATTAATACCTTTCCCAAGGATATTTGCGCGTAAGTGAATGCAACGGATTCAAATGGAATTCGAACTCGACAACCCGATTTCGCATTTCGAGGTGATATCCACTACACCACAACGCACATCAAGAATAATCAAGTAATAAACATTAACAATAATGAAATTATTTTGCTCTATTTCAAAAACTATTTTTATGTGCTGTGTCCATTCAGAACGTAGACGTTTATGGTCCTCCATATCTTCCTATTCATTGTAGCTTTTAACATAGGTACCTCCACAAATTTTCAATACTTCAATTTAAATTGAATTTAAAAAAAAAAACAAAAAACGTTTTCTTGAAGCTTTAATTTTAGCTTTAATTGAAAGCCAAGAGATGAAATTTACTAATTACAGTAGGCAAAATACCCTGGTGTATTTCAAACCGAAATTATATTGATCGGAATCAAAAGATTTTTAAGTTTAAAAATAGTTTTTAAAATTTCAAATTATCCGCCATTTTTCATCGATTGTAAACAGAAGTCGATTCTCGGTTTGAAAAAATCTTACAAAAATAAAATAGACCTCGCTGACACATTATTTTTCTTTTCAAATTACCGAATTTAAACTTACTTTAAGTTGACTTGAAACAAGAATTAGTTGCTTACTGACTGAAATATTTCCTAAAAAGCGTTTCTCAATTACGGTATCATTGTTATCACATCAGTCAACGTCTTATCAAGAGGCGATAATTGATATATAAATATCACGTACGGCCACCCGTACAAATAAGATACGGGTAATCAAAATGCACACAATTAAAATGTTTTAATTATTTTAAAAATCCATTGGCTTAATCATTTGTATTAAGCTTTCCAGTTTTCGATTAGTAAATGTAGTCTTCATGCTTTAATTTCATACCCTAGCCGGAGCAATGGCGGAAAAAATTTAAAATATTTTTGAAGCTTTATTTTTTTTTTTAATCATCTCACCCCAAGCAAGGCATTCCACTGCCACTATTGCGCATGGGGCTACATAGGGGAAGGTAAAGAGAAGGAGTGGATAGACATAGGGAATGTCAGGAGAAAGGTGACAGATGAGTAAGGATAGCGAGGATGAGGGTCGGGCAGATGGGAAGAGTGTTTGATAGAATGGGAGCAGGTTAGTGTGTTAGGAGGTGTGTATTGACCTTACATTTAAACTCCTGGAGATTGTAGCCGTCGGGGAAGCAATCGTTTGGAAGAGAATTCCACAGTCGGGAAGTGCGAGGAAAGAAACTGTTGGAGTAGAAGTTACGGCTGCATTTTATCGGTTTCACTGTAAAAGGGTGGGATCTAGTTGCTAATCTAGTATCTTTATATATTATTATAAAAAAAAATGAAAATAATTATTGTAAAAATCATCATTCATTTAATTTTTTTTCTTTTCAGAATATGATATGCTTATTTTATTTTATTCATAAAAGCACTTTTTAGAAAGAAGGCTAATATTGAAGTAAAAGAAAGACAGTTGATTAGCATTCCCTAATGACTTCTGAATTTAATTATATTAGCTTTATTTGGGAGCAAAGTAGAATTTTTAGACATTTCTGGAAATTAATTGGTGGGTGGGGGTAACACATGTAAAAAAAATATTTTTGCCAATATTTTCTAAAAATAATTATTTCACAATTGATTTCAGTCAATTATGAATAAGTCCTAAAATTTTTATCAAAATCAGACCATTATTTGATTTTTGCAAAAATTTCCAAATTAATGTGTCTTTCACGGTCAAAAAGTGCATTGCGTAATATTACGCTTTTTTGACGTAATAATCTGTGCGTCAATTTAGGTCTCGCACTGACGAAAGAAAAAAAAGATTTTCTATCAAAATTTTGAACGTGTTAGAAATAGTTAAAAAATTTTAAAATAATTAAAAAATACTTTGATTTGTTCTCTTAATGATAATATAAACATTTTGCCGATAAAACTTTGTTTTTATTGAGTTTGGGGCTTTTTTTCTATGCTGTTTTTTCAGCGATTTTTTGGAGGTACCTATAACAACTTTTCTTTTGGTATTTCTCCCAAATCCTGCTCTCTCATCTACTTGCTCAAGCCCATCAAGTTTGTCACGTCTCTCTTTCCTTCTATCCGTCCTGTGAGTGTCAGACTCTTCAAGCCACCTTCCTCATTACGTGTCCTAGAAACTTCAGCAGTGTCTTCCTGGTATTAAGTTTTGTTTTTTTAAAATCATCTCAACCCCAAGCAAGGCATTCCACTGCCACTATTGCGCATGGGGCTACATAGGGGAAGGTAAAGAGAAGGAGTGGTTAGACATAGGGAATGTCAGGAGGAAGGTGACAGATGAGTAAGGATACCGAGGATGAGGGTTGGGCAGATGGGAAGAGTGTTCGATAGAATGGGAACAGGTTAGTGTGTTAGGAGGTGTCTATTGACCTTACATTTAAACTCCTGGAGATTGTAGCCGTCGGGGAAGCAATCGTTTGGAAGAGAATTCCACAGTCGGGAAGTGCGAGGAAAGAAACTGTTGGAGTAGAAGTTACGGCTGCATTTTATCGGTTTCACTGTAAAAGGGTGGGATCTAGTTGCTAATCTAGTATCTCATTCAAATACGTACTTAGGGGGCACTAGTGATCTAAGTTCATCGGAGCAGAAGCCGTGAAAGTATTTATAGAAGAGACACAGGAAAGCCACGTCGCGCCGGTGGAAGAGAGACTGCAGGCGGTCTGCCAAGTCAGTATCTATCACATTACAGACCCTCCTCTGAACCTTATCGAGAAGCCCGAGAAGAACAGCAGGGGCACCCGACCAGATATGGCAGCAGTATTCAATGCACGGGCGGATGGTAGATTTATAAATGTGAAGGATAGATTCAGACGGAAAAAACTTCCGGGCCCTACACAGAGAACCGACTTTCATAGCAGCGGATTTAGCAATGGATTCGTTATAGTCATTCCATTTGTGGTCCGCTGAAAGTGTGAGACCAAGGAGGCGCAGTGTTTTACTCTCTGGGAGGCAAGCCTGGTCCATGCTAATGGGAGGTAGGTGAGATTGTCGATGATGGTTAATTGAGACTAGCTTCGTTTTAGAAGCATTAGAATTTACTAGTCATTTCTTACCCCAAGTCCACTATGGATTGGAGGTCTTTTTCAATCTCGGCTGCGAGGTTAGCTTTGACGCCTACACCAGATTTTTGTAGGAGGCGAGAATAAACTGTCGTGTCATCGGCGTACAAACCTATTTGGGCTCTTATGGAAGTGACAGTAAATGTTTCTAGTTTCCAAAAAGAGCTGATTAACCCGCTTTATGAGTCGTCTTTCATTTATTAAAACATCTTCCAAAAATAAAATATACTTTCTGAAATTTTATTTCAGGAATATTAGTTGATTTGACATATAATTAATCTGATTTGAAACGAATATTATTTACTTTAAGTTTAAATTATCAAAGAAATGCATTTTTAACCCGACAGTAGCTGTTTATTTATGGTGTTGACCGAATTAAAACTCAGATATGAGGTATCAGGGACCTTACTTGTTTTCAGTGAGAAAATTAAAGAAAGAAAGAAAGAAAGAGAGAAAGAAAGAAAGAAATGAAGGAAGAAATGAAGAAAGATGCCTTTAAGAAGTTGAGTAAAGTATTAAGAGACAGAAAAATTTTGCCAGAAACAAAGAAGAGAGTACTGGATTGCTTTGTGATGTAAATTCTTCAATATGGCAGTGAATGCTGGACAATATCATCAAAGATGAAGGAAAAACTTGAAGCAGATGAAATGTGGTTCTACAGAAGGATGCTGCGGATATAATGGCTCGAGCATGTGAGCAATGATGAGGTCTTGGAAATGATGGAAACGAAAAGGAAATTAATACTGAGCATCAGGAAGAGACAACTAAAGTTCCTGGTACATGCAATGAGGAAGGAGGGCTTGAAGAACCTGATACTAACAGGCCAGATAGAGGGAAAAAGAGACAGGAGAAAGCAGCTGATAACATATTTGAAAGATCTAATCAGGTGGATGATGGAACCGAGGGTTGCATAGTGTAACAGGAGAAGGCGTGCTAAGAGCCACCAGTGAACCGGAGACGTGGAAAGCCATGATCGCCTACGTCCTGAAGAGACAGGGCACATAGAAGAAGAATAATCTCACTCTCACAGGCGTGATGTGGCGAACTCATCACTGCTCTATCGGTGTTTCCATGGAAAGAGGTCGAACAAACTAGATTTCTTAGTTCCGCCAGGTCTAACCTTCATGGGCCAGGACCAAAAATGCCACTTACATTGTAGCAAACCACCCATATTCCCTCCATACTTCATCCACGCAAATTGCGTTACCATTTTAACCTGTGGAAGTCTAAAGTTAACCGTTATCTTCCCCTCCTATCCGAATAAACTGCCCCTTAAAGTAACCCTCGTCTACGGCTATATCATATTGACTACACCGGTTCCCGTCCGATCACCGAAGTTAAGCAACATCGAGCCCGGTCAGTATTTAAATGGGTAACCATTTGGGAATACCAGGTGCTGTAGACGTAAGGACCAAGAATGGTTCACCGGTCCTCCAGGTTTGGGGGTTGGGTGAGGCCTAACAACCCTGCCCCGTAAAAAAAAGCTTGTTACAGAAACAGCAACAAATAGTTGCTGCCCTACGCACCATCTGGATGTGATGGATAAATGGTTGTGGTGGAGAGTAACCCTCTATCTCAAATAGCCCCCTGGGTCTTGTACAGAGTGAATCTTACTGCGAAGAAAATGTCCAGTTTATGATTAATTCGTTTTCTACAAACGTTTTGCCTGTTATTTAAAGCCAGAAAATAGTTTTAGAATGTAAGAATAATTTGGCGGCGGTGGGGGGGGGGGCAATAATCATTTGGTGCTACAAGTCTTCCTACTTAACACTGAAATGAATACAACGAGAGCCCAGTTGGAATTTGAACTCTGCTTTACAATTAAAAATCCTGATCCATTATCCATTACATCACCTGCACATCCAAGCTTACAGTAACTGGTATTCCCAAAGGGGTCATCTATCAAGTTACTGCCCTGGCTCGACGTTGCTTAACTTCGGTGACTGTACGGAAACCTTTGTTTCAAAGTGATTTAGTCGTAAGCCCCTCCTTTTTTTTTTATACGTAAACTAGCAGTATAGACCGGCATTGCTGGGGTGGTAATGAAAGCTTTAAAACTAATCCATAGCCCTGGAGCTCAGACACGAAAGACTAAAAAGCAACAGTTGTTTCCAGTTAAAGCGAAACCGTAGACTGAAAGAAAAATGAATGGATGTAAGTCAAATTTTGATTTCCTGCTATCGATATCAAATAAGATTTTTTCGTCGTAAACTGAATTTTGAAGGCTAAATAAGTCCTCTGAGTAAATGGTATCATGGCTGAGACTAAGAATTACAATTATACCTACTTAGAGCCAAACCAGAAGAAAAACTAATAAAATAAAAGGGCTGAAAAAATACAGACATACAGGCAGATGAATAGACACACACACAATCATCTTGCCTTGTATATATATATATATATATATATATATATATATATATATATATATATTTATTATCGATTTTCTGCACTATTGTAAGAACTGCAACCTTGAAACTTCTGGATATCGTTTCTTATGTCTTTGTCTATGAGTGTATCACATTTTATTAAAATCGGACAACTCCTTCTATATCTATTTTTTCGATTATCGATTTTCGATATTTATCTGGGTTACCTCGACACAAAACCTAGCTAAAAACACTCGCAGACGCTGATAGTACAACTGCGTAAATTTTCAAGAAAATCGGTTCAGCCGTTTCGGAGTCTACAGGTGACGGACACACACACAGACAAAGTTCCATTTATAAATAAGTTTAGACAAGTAATTTTACAATTAGAAGTGAAGACAACAGATTCTACACTTTAATACCAGCCCGATAACCAGGGAATGAAGAAATCTCAAGTCGAGTAGCACTGGCTGTTCGAACAATGAATGCTTCCTTATAAAGAAACAGTTCATATTACTATCGCCATAAAAAACGAGGAGAACAGATAGTGCACTTTTTAACCAGTATAATAGACACGAAATGAAGAAAATCGCAACTCCAGTAGCACTGATTTTGAAAATATACATTTAAAACACGTTAACATTAGATATTTCTCTTTACTCCCAAGCTGTGATCTAAATGCTAAGGTCGTTATCCATTTCCAGCTTTATTATGGCCTTATTAGCATAACGAAGGAATTTGATTGCAATTAGTAAGAATGTAAATGAATGTTTTGGGTAATAATTGGAACACTGTACTGCATTCCTTGTTGAAATAAATCAATGCAATAAACTTATGCCAATCGGTCAGAAAAAGAAATTGATGCAAAATTTCAACTGTCTCTTACTTATACTAGGTATAAGAATCTTTTTGTTTCCATTTTCTCTAAGACTTCGTCATTGGTCACGGTATTCAGTACTTGGTATTTTTGGAATCCTTTATTTCGCTACAAGTCCTTTCTTAGTCTGCGTAGAGATTGTCCACCAAACACTACCGTATAGGAGATTAGATATTACATGGCCGTTTAACGCTTTTTTTCTTCGTTCATAAGGGCAAACATGAGTAGAACTAAATCTCTGTCACTTCAAGTCTCTTCTTCATCTGTGAAGAGATTGTCCAGCATTATCAGCTCTATAGAAGGTTAGATATTTTATATCCGTCCAACACTCTTATACTACTTCTTTTATATATATATATATATATATAATTGGTTTTCTTTAATTTAATTCTTGATTTTAGCAGATATATCTTGACTGTTCCTTTCTTTCTTTCTTTCTTTCTTTCTTTCTCTTTCGTCAGCCATATATTAATCTGTCTACTTTCTTCCCCTCTGCCATCTGTAATTTGACTCCCATTGGCCATCTTGGTGTGACCAAAATTCAGACACTCGTCTCGTGTTGGAGTCCTGTTTTGTTTGAAATATTCTTAAACTAAGCCTTTTTTAAATTTTTTTTTCTGCCTAATATAAAATTTTAATCTTTTCATGTTTAATTGCTTTTCTTGAATTTAATTCTTGACTGGACTTTTACTAAGTTAAAACTTAGTAATCCACCGCCATGTTTTTTTGTTTTTTTTTTCAGTTGGAGTAGATAGATCTATCTATCGCCCGGTTCACACTCCACCCATGTCTATTGAACAGGTTAAGAGGCTCATCCCTTGTTCCCTGTTTAGGATGTGGTTTCCGGCTTTCTCTTTTCCGATCTTTTCACTATTACGTAGCCCCCTGCACATCAGTGGCGTTACCGCCTTGCTCGGGGTGATACGATTAAAATATATATATATATATATATATATATATATGTGTGTGTGTGTGTGTGTGTGTGTGTGTGTGTGTGTGTAAGTAGCTAACCTAGAAGTAACGGACCTACCTCAGTTTCACCTAATGGATCATCAGGTTAAGTTAACTTGATCTGATGATCCATTAGGTGAAACTGAGGTAGGTCCGTTACTTCTAGGTTAGCTACTTACACACACACACACACACAC
Organism: Ascarosepion bandense; assembly: GCA_037127315.1. Lineage (NCBI taxonomy): Eukaryota > Metazoa > Mollusca > Cephalopoda > Sepiida > Sepiidae > Ascarosepion > Ascarosepion bandense. Next base: position 717,191 of record JBBBDQ010002186.1, read on the forward strand.
ACACACACACACACACACACACATATATATATATATTGTCATCCGTAGACAGATCTGTTTCGCTGTATCACAGCTCATCAGTACGATAAGACTCCGATTTTTGACCCAGGATTGAAACCCGACCGAATTGGCGTCAGTCAGCGATTCTACCTCGGGCCTATGGGCGTTCGGTTGAAGAAGTCATACTTTTTAGCGCATATATTATCATTGTACGCGCCCAATAGCTAGAGTGCTCTAATTCATTTAACTGAATGAGCGATGCGTACCCATAAATACCCTTAAATCAGGTATATTGCTTTATATATATATATATATATATATATATATATATATATATATATATAAATAAACAATATACCTGAATTAAGGGGATTGTTTGCATTGTTTATACTTTGTGTCCCGTAAAAATCGGAGTGTTAAAACCAAAATGTCAGTTATTTTCTTGACCCGACTAATACTCTATACGCTTTCGATTTCCTTGTTTATTGCTGTAAAAAGCGAACAGTAGAATTTAATAAAATCCAAATAAAAGATAGTAAATTTATATTAAATTTTCTTTATTCTTGAGAAATTACAACAAAGATTTTAAACACTAATTATTTACTAGACTGCTTACTTGCAAATATAATTCAACCTTGGGAACTTACTATCTATCTATCTATCTATCTATCTATCTATCTATCTCAGTCTGTTAACATCTATCTATCTATCTATCTATCTATCTATCTATCTATCTATCTATATCAGTCTGAGAGAGAGAGAGAGAGAGAGAGAGAGAGAGAGAAGATCGAACGGGACAGACAGATAAACAGAGATGAATCAGAAAGATATATGAATAATAGGAGTAGACTGTTTTGCCTATCGTCCGGTTCATACTCCTCTCCGGGGTTTTGAACAGGAGCTGAGTTTTAACTTTTGTTTCTGGTTAAGAATTAGTTTTCCGGTTCCTTCTAAACTTTAGTAAAGAACAGGAAGAATTTAGTATCTAATGTTCTCTCATTCTCTTTCAAGCCCAATAGGTCCCTGTGTCTTAGTGGCATTATCGCCTTAATTGTGGTGAACTGATTTAAAAAGATAGATTCATAGATAAAGGCTAATAAGACAGACAGATACAAACAAATTAGATAGTATATTTGGGTAGAAATAAATCACCTTTTCTGTCTGTCAGTTAAGTGTCATATGTGATACACACTTGGGCGATCATGTCTCGGAAAAGACATGACTGACTGGACAGAAGAACTTCCCGCAATTTTGGCCGCCATTTTTTTACACCTCCCGAGGCCGGCTGAAAATATGTCGGGGAAACTTTTCTTTCTTTAATTTCTCCTTCAATTTCTCTGCCTCAGTCGATAAACTTTCCACTTTTTGACAGTACCTATTTATCGGTAAATCCCAGAGGTCAAATTTCTGCATCCAGTCAGTTCCAAATAAATGTTCCGTATTTTTTAGAACAAGCATCTTCAATTTCTTGGTCATCCCGTTGAACGTCACATTTGTGATAATCTCCCCGTCAAATTTGATTTTTCCTCCTGTTACCGACCTGGCTATTTTATCAGTTCTCAACATGTTCGGTTTGTTGAATTTCTTCCATGTCTGTAGGATAATAATGGTTGAATCGGATCCAGAATCCAATTGTAATCTAATTTTTTTGTTTAACATTTTCACTTGTACGTATTTTCGTATATTTATCCCGTCCTCTTGGTCAGTTTTAGTGGCTCTCACTCGGCTTTTGTTTTCTTTCTTTGTTCTACAGTGCGAATTTTTATGTCCTACTTTATTGCACGATAAACAAGTCTTATAGCGGCATGGACAATCTTTGTACCCGTGCAGAGTTCCCCAGCGATAGCATTGACTGGGTGGTGGTTTCTTCTGAGGTTTCATTTGACTTTTTGTAGTAAAGTAATTGGTTTACTTTTTCTTTTTTTGGTGGGGGGGGGGGGTGAAAAGCCTGTTTTTCGTTGTACTTTCTGTATGTGAGCAACGCCAGATTCTTCGATATTTTTGGAGTCCTTTTTTATGCTCATACATCTCTGATAGTCCTCAGCTAATTTTTGTAGCGTCAATTCTGGGTCACTCGCAAATTTTGTCTTTAATCTAAACCAGGCCTTGGACGAATATCAAACATTTAAAATTTTCAGCGCTGAGTTCAGATAACTTAAAGTCATCGTAGTGTTTGTTTACTACGGAAGCGAAGGTTATATAGTCTTCGCTATCCTTTTTTGTTAAATTTAAACATTTCCACTTTTTGTGGAATAGCGAAGTTTCATTTCAGGTCGAAATAAATATATTACAAGAAATAACAATACAAAATGTAGAATATGTTAGTATGGCTGTCAGTTTGATTTGCAGTGAATTACTACTAACTCGACTCCCTCTCTCTTGAGAGGCGTAGTATATATAGTGTTAGGAAGAGTTCATTTTAGAGTTGCAGGTAAGAACCCATGACATTCCACAAACAATATTGACTGACACAATGTGAGTTCAGGTAAAAATAACAAACCCAAAGCAATGAATGCAAAAACCAAAAAAAAAACCAAAAAAAAAAAACCCCAAAAAAACCCAAAACAAAACAAAAACAAAAACAAAACAAAAAATAAAACGACAATGCATGCTATTAACAAAAGGAATAAATTACACGTGTACACAATTGTCAGTCAGTTAAGTGCCATACGTGATACACGCTTGGGCGATCATGTCTCGAAAGAGACATGACTGATTGGGCAGAAGATTATCCCGCAGTAGGGTGCCATTGCTTTCTGCGGTAGACTGGTTGCCGACCAAGGCTATAGAACCCAATCTGTCCTGTTATTTGACTCATGGCTTGAAAGGGAAGAAATGAATTATATTATTAAGTAGTAATTAGTGGGGGATCAGTTTATTACTTCATAGCAATAGAAAAACGATCCCCCACTTTATGACCAGTTGAAGCCTTAATCATTATTCCAACTATTATATTCAGTCAGTCAGTTAAGTGCCATACGTGATACACGCTTTGGGCGATCATGTCTCGAAAGAGACATGACTGACTGGGTAGAAGATTATCCCGCAGTAGGTTGCCATTGCTTTCTGCGGTAGAGGGTTGCCGACCAAGGCTATAGAACCCAATCTGTCCTGTTATTAACCCATAAGTGGAAGGAAGAGACAGATTAATACCTTTCCCAAGGGTATTTGCTCGTAAGTGAATACAATGGATTCAACAGGAATTCGAACTCGGCTCCCCGGCTTCTCGTTCCGAGCCGATGTCCACTGCACCACAACGCACATCCTCAGTATACAATTGTACTGAATGGAAAAATATTAAATCTTGTTATAAGCGTGTGCTTGTTTGCATGTGTGTGTATGTATAACAAGCGTGTGCGAGATGGTTCAAAAGAAAGAAAGAAATAAAGAAAGAAAGAAAGAAAGAAAGAAAGAAAGAAGACCAACAGTTAGACAGACTAACAGATAGAGACAAACGAGTTAGCTATGTAGGGAGAGAGAGAGAGAGAGAGAGAGATCCGTTCAACTAAGACGCACTCACTCACAATTGTATCAATACCTTTTTTTTTACAGTTATGTAATATTTGTACAAACACACGAGAAGTCAGCCACCGTCATATATTTAACAAATCTTTGGTCTTTCAAACGGGTACACACCTCTACAAACTGAGATAGGTAAATTTTTGTTTTGTTCCCCGAAGCCCTTTACCCCTTCAAATATTTCCAAAACATCCCTATTCCCGTGCAAATGTGTATGCTGAACTCAAATCGGTAATTGTTTATTGAAGAACCCTACCTTTTATTAATTTTATCGAGCAGAAAAATATGGGACTTCTTGTCGCTGTTTCTCTCGCCCCGTAACCACAGTTCGGAACTGTCATTCACTGCAGACTGAATTCACGCGTAGTGTTACGATTTTTCTGTCTTTTTACTTCCATTTTGCGATTAATGCGCAGAAAATGAGTTCCGAAGCACAACAAATCGCGGAGTAATCGCTGCAAAAGGAAGTAAACAGAACGAATTCAGTATCCTAAGCCTCAGGTCATTCAGCGGTGAATCAGAAATAAGAACGGCGGTAAGGGGTGATATATAGTCCGCTTTATTCCTGGTCGATAACATGAAAAAAAGGTACGTTTCTTCTATAAAAAATTATCGATTTGAGTCCAGCATATACATTTGTACGGAATTAAGGATGTATTGGAAAGATTGATGGGGTAAAGGGCTTCGGGGAACAAAACAAAAATCTACCCTGAGATTTATATATTAGGAATGTATGCTTGCACTAAAAACATTTCTCCACACGCAAGATAATACGATGGCGTGAATTAATACGATTAAAGGGAAGGTAACTGCTGATATTTTTATTCTATCATATTAGCGTCTGGTTTGTCTTATCTGATATATTTTAACTGCAGTGATCTTCCGTCTTTATTTTTAGCCTTCTTGCAAACAGAGCGTTAAAGGCAGAAGCGACCAAAATGGACGTCGCTTTTTTAACGCCTTCCGTTAAAATCGACCAACAATCGCAATGGTATAATTAGCACTTCAGCGAACTTCCGGGAACTGATGCCATCTGTCGGTAAAAATACATTGAAAAAAAAATGGCCGTTCAAATGAAACATGGAATATCATGGGTGGTAGGGTGTATGCCAACAAGACTAGATGCTGAGGTAGGTAAATTATCTTAAAACCCCTTTTTTTTATCCACTGGGCATCGCGGATTATCAACTTCCCATTCGATATGCAGCAAAAACACCTTGTTGACGCCGACCTTTCTTTCCATATTCATAAGAAAATTATTTTAACATATAAAAATGAAATGATTTTTTCTTTATTTCTTTTTTTCTTTCTTTCTTTCTTTCTTTCTTTCTTTCTTTCTTTTTTCTTTTGTTTTATTTTCAGTCTTGTTTGTTTCTTTTCTTTCTGTTTTTCGTTTCCTTCTTTCTTTCATTTCTTTTTCATTCTTTTTCTTACTTTCTTTTGTTTTTTCATCTAGCAATTCTTTTGTTTCTTTGTTTCTTACTTCTTTCTTTCGTTATTTTGAACTTACAATTCTTTTTTTTTCTTTTTTACTTCTTTCTTTCCTTCTTATGATCCTATAATTCTTGTTTTTCTTTCATTCTTTTTCCTACTTTTTTTTCGTTTTTTGATTCCTTTTCGTTTTTTGATTCATTTTCGTTTTTTGATCTTACAATAATAATAATACACTATAATAATAATACACTATGATAATAATACACTATAATAATACACTATGATAATAATACACTATAATAATAATACACTATAATAATACACTATAATAATAATACACTATAATAATGCACTATAATAATACACTATAATAATAATACACTATAATAATACACTATAATAATAATACACTATAATAATAATACACTATAATAATACACTATAATAATAATACACTATAATAATAATACACTATAATAATACACTATAATAATAATACACTATAATAATAATACACTATAATAATACACTATAATAATAATACACTATAATAATAATACGCTATAATAATACACTATAATAATACACTATAATAATAATACACTATAATAATAATACACTATAATAATACACTATAATAATAATACACTATAATAATAATACACTATAATAATACACTATAATAATAATACACTATAATAATAATACGCTATAATAATACACTATAATAATACACTATAATAATAATACACTATAATAATAATACACTATTATAATACACTATAATAATAATACACTATAATAATAATACACTATAATAATACACTATAATAATAATACACTATAATAATAATACACTATAATAATACACTATAATAATAATACACTATAATAATAATACGCTATAATAATACACTATAATAATACACTATAATAATAATACACTATAATAATAATACACTATAATAATACACTATAATAATAATACACTATAATAATAATACACTATAATAATACACTATAATAATAATACACTATAATAATAATACGCTATAATAATACACTATAATAATACACTATAATAATAATACACTATAATAATAATACACTATTATAATACACTATAATAATACACTATAATAATAATACACTATAATAATGCACTATAATAATACACTATAATAATAATACACTATAATAATACACTATAATAATAATACTATAATAATAATACTATAATAATACACTATGATAATACACTATAATAATAATACACTATAATAATAATACACTATAATAATAATACGCTATAATAATACACTATAATAATAATACACTATAATAATAATACACTATAATAATACACTATAATAATACACTATAATAATAATACACTATAATAATACACTATAATAATAATACACTATAATAATAATACACTATAATAATACACTATAATAATACACTATAATAATAATACACTATAATAATACACTATAATAATACACTATAATAATAATACACTATAATAATACACTAATAATACACTATAATAATAATACACTATAATAATACACTATAATAATACACTATAATAATAATACACTATAATAATAATACACTATAATAATACACTATAATAATAATAATACACTATTATAATACACTATAATAATAGTACACTATAATAATACACTATAATAATACACTATAATAATAATACACTATAATAATAATACGCTATAATAATACACTATAATAATACACTATAATAATAATACACTATAATAATACACTATAATAATACACTATAATAATAATACACTATAATAATACACTATAATAATACACTATAATAATAATACACTATAATAATAATATATAATAATACACTATAATAATAATACACTATTATAATACACTATAATAATACACTATAATAATAATACACTATAATAATAATACACTATAATAATACACTATAATAATAATACACTATTATAATACACTATAATAATAGTACACTATAATAATACACTATAATAATACACTATAATAATAATACACTATAATAATAATACACTATAATAATACACTATAATAATACACTATAATAATAATACACTATAATAATACACTATAATAATACACTATAATAATACACTATAATAATACACTATAATAATAATACACTATAATAATAATACACTATAATAATACACTATAATAATAATACACTATTATAATACACTATAATAATACACTATAATAATAATACACTATAATAATAATACACTATAATACACTATAATAATAATACACTATTATAATACACTATAATAATAGTACACTATAATATTACACTATAATAATACACTATAATAATAATATAATAATAATACGCAATAATACACTATAATAATACACTATAATAATAATACACTATAATAATACACTATAATAATACACTATAATAATAATACACTATAATAATACACTATAATAATACACTATAATAATAATACACTATAATAATAATACACTATAATAATAATACAGTATATAATAATAATACACTATTATAATACACTATAATAATACACTATAATAATAATACACTATATTAATAATACACTATAATAATACACTATAATAATACACTATAATAATAATACACTATAATAATAATACACTATAATAATAATACGCTATAATAATACACTATAATAATACACTATAATAATAATACACTATAATAATACACTATAATAATAATACTCTATAATAATAATACACTATAATAATAATACACTATAATAATACAGTATAATAATAATACGCTATAATAATACACTATAATAATACACTATAATAATACACTATAATAATAATACACTATAATAATTCACTATAATAATACACTATAATAATAATACACTATAATAATAATACACTATAATAATACACTATAATAATACACTATAATAATAATACACTATAATAATACACTATAATAATACACTATAATAATAATACACTATAATAATAATACACTATAATAATAATACGCTATAATAATACACTATAATAATACACTATAATAATAATACGCTATAATAATACACTATAATAATACACTATAATAATAATACACTATAATAATAATACACTATAATAATAATACACTATAATAATACACTATAATAATAATACACTATAATAATAATACACTATAATAATAATACACTATAATAATAATACACTATAATAATACACTATAATAATAATACACTATAATAATAATACACTATAATAATACACTATAATAATACACTATAATAATAATACACTATAATAATAATACACTATAATAATAATACGCTATAATAATACACTATAATAATACACTATAATAATAATACACTATAATAATAATACACTATAATAATACACTATAATAATAATACACTATAATAACAATACACTATAATAATAATACACTATAATAATACACTATAATAATAATACACTATAATAATACACTATAATAATACACTATAATAATAATACACTATTATAATACACTATAATAATAGTACACTATAATAATACACTATAATAATAATACACTATAATAATAATACACTATAATAATAATACGCTATAATAATACACTATAATAATACACTATAATAATAATACGCTATAATAATACACTATAATAATACACTATAATAATAATACACTATAATAATACACTATAACAATACACTATAATAATAATACACTATAATAATACACTATAATAATAATACACTATAATAATACACTATAATAATAATACACTATAATAATAATACGCTATAATAATACACTATAATAATACACTATAATAATAATACGCTATAATAATACACTATAATAATACACTATAATAATAATACACTATAATAATACACTATAATAATACACTATAATAATAATACACTATAATAATAATACACTATAATAATAATACACTATAATAATACACTATAATAATAATACACTATAATAATAATAATGATAATCCCGACAACCACAGCGTAACCAAATACATAATCCTGCCTCCCAACTCAATAAGAGACACCATCGAAAAAAACTTGTCCATAACATAAAATTAATTAAAATCATCTCTAAATCATTAAGAGTCATAATTAGCATCAAACGAGACAGTAACAACAACAGAACAAAGGTAGGGATATACGAAATAAACTGCATAAAATGTCGATTGATGTACATCCACGAGACATCAAGAAGCCTCAAAAAATGATCATATAAATACCGCAGACATATTCTTCGTGACAAAGGTCTAAACGCACTGATGGTTCATCTTAATGCATATGAATAGAGTTTTGATCTTAAAAATGACTATCTAATAAGATATACCGGGAAGGACACGCAGTGAGGGTGCCCTAATCTTGTTGGTTGGTTGTTTTGTTTTTATGGCATATTAACCTCGGCGGGTCATTTATTGCCAAATAAATTTTATTTATTTATTGCTCGTAATACCTTTTTCTTTCAACAATTTATTGTTGTTTTATTTTATATAACTTTTGTGTCTAGTAATACCTTTTCTTTTCGAGTATTAAGATTCATTGGGATTTGTTTTTAAGGGCAGGGCCCCCAAGCCCTACTCTTGTTGTTTAACCCATAACTCGAAAAAGAGACGGATTAATAACTTTCCCAAGGGTACCAGTGCTTAACTGAATGCAGTGTATTGAAATGGAATATATATATATATATATATATATATATATATATATATATATATAAAAGGCAAGATGTTTGTGTGTGTGCCTGTTTATCTGTCTGTATGTCCTGTATACAAATCCACAATTTTTATCCGATTCTCACCAAACTTCAAAATTTGACTTACATCCATTCATTTTTCTTTTAGTCTACGGTTTCGCTTCAACTGGAAACAACTATTGCTTTTTAGTCTTTCGTGCTAACGTCCAAAACGTCTGAGCTCCAGGACCATGGATTAGTTTTAAAGCTTTCATTACGCCAGAGCAACGCCGGGCTATATATATATGGTGGACTATTGATGAGCTGTGATACAGCGAAACAGGCTTGTACAGGGTGTAAACGATAAATTGGCAGTTTGAGATCTCAGACTTTAAACCTTGATAAAGAAGGGACATTTAAAGACATTTAAGATTTGCGTATGTTTATTTAACTGTTTTATTAAATACAAACGTTTTATTCTATGCGTCCACCTTCTGCGTCCACAACTTGCTGAATGCGAGCCCTAAAAGCACGACAGGCCTTGACAGCTAACTCTTTCTTGATACCGCGGAATGCTCGCTTTACGGAGGTCTTCAGTGAGGCCACACTGTTATGGGGGCGAGCATTAGAGACTTTCTCAACATCGCCCCATAACCAATAGTCGCAGGGGTTCAAATCTGGCGAACTAGAGGGCCAGATATTTGAGGGCACAAAAAACGGCAACTCTCTCTTCAAGAAGGTCTGCACTGTTTTTGACCCATGAGCAGGTGCAGAGTCCAGGATGAATATCATTTTGTTGGGATCATCGTTCTTCTTAATCCAGGGTAAGAGAACTTCCTCCAGAATCTTCAGATATTCCGCCATATTGATCTTCAGGCCAACTTCAATGAAGTGACGGGGCATGACTTTCCCATCGCTGGCAATAGCTCCAAACACCATGACAGAGACAGGGTGTTTACTCTGCATGACTGGAGGAACACAAGAAGGGTCAATGGCGATAACTCTTGAGTTTCTGCAGTTGGCGACTTCGTCTACCACGAACAAAAAGTTCTCTCCACAAAAATGCGAACGGTACCACCATGGTGTTTCCGGGTGATTGAGTAGCAAGTGGCTTCTCTCTTTACGAATGGTCTTAGATTTCGCGGTAAGAATGTTACGACATCGTCTGCAATATGACTTCATCCCAAGATCTTTCCGTACTGCATTAGAAATGGTCATTTTGGCTACATTCCGCTTTTTCGCCTGGTCAACCATTGACTGTGATGGATTTGCTGCAATGGATCATTTCAAACCTTTTGGTGGGGATTTTATCACTTCTCGGGCTGTGAACCTTCCTTTGCATGTCTTTACCTTCCCTTAAGTTTGCTACAATACGATAAACAGTCCTAGGAGCATAGCCAGTGTCTCTGATAATGTCAGATGTCTTATGCCCGGCGCGGAATAATTCAGCAATAACCATTCTATGGTTAAATTCTACACTGGCACTCATTTTGTTAGTATTTTTAGGTGGCTAATCTGGACTTCAGACTCTAAAGAGTACAGAAACTAACATTTCAGATTGATAATGCCGCTTTAAAAAACCTAAATTGCGGATTGAAATTACTGCCAATTTATCGTTTACACCCTGTATAGGAGCTGTCATACAGCGAAACAGGCTGGTATGTGGGTGGGTGTATACACTGCTTATATACAACAGGTTAAAATTTCCCTTTATCTGAATCCATGCGCCTATAGCTTAGGGGGTAGTGACTCCGACTGATACCAAATCGGTCGAGTTTTGATCCCGGCCAGAAGCAAGTGGGTGTGTCTAGCCATACCGATGAGCTGTGAAAAACGAAACAGGCTTGTATGTGGATGACTAATATATATATATATGTACGAGTTCTTTTTTCCTACTACACCAAAATATAATTAATTTAGATCATATTATTATTAGGATAGATATAAATGTATCTCGCTTAAAAAAGGGAAAAACATTTTAAGCGCCTTTCGGCCGACATTTCGTCACAATAGAAATCGTCGGCAAAATTCGAAACATTTTGCCTAGAAAATTTTTTACAACGACTGAAATTAAAAACTAAAAAAAAAAAATCATATTACCTCTGTTGGGTGGTAATCTCCCTGAAAAACTCCGATTGAAGTTTTTTTTAAATTGAAGCTGTCTGCATATATATATATATATTTGCTCTGTAATTTTTTTATTACATGGAGCTCTCTCCCTGTATCATTTTTTAATATTAAAATAAAATTTTTAATATTAATTAGGATCGGGTTTTTTGGGAATTTACCTTCCTGCTTTTTTCCCTTGGATTGAAGTATCTGAATTAATATATATATATATATATATATATATATATATATGTCCGTGAATTGTTATACTATGGATGTAATTAACATCTTTGAAAATAGCTTATGTTAGCCGCTAGATTACATTGGATTATAAAAATATTATGTATCAATGTTGTGATTTTCTTTTTTCATTTCATGATAATGCTATTAAGCTTATCAAAAATTTTACATAAGACAAATAGACAAAACTTGTCTATATTATTTAATGAATCATGCCTCAATGAAAAATGCTGCCTAAATACACAGGCAATTTTAACGTTTGAGTTTTTAAAAACCTTGCTGATTTTTTTTGTTGTAACTTAATTTTACCATGTTTCAAACGTGAACCTGGCTACAACAGCAATTAGAAGGAAAGTTTCCCGCTCTTCAACACCTCCAGTCTTCCAATGAGAGGCATTTCTGCTGGATATAGTTTCTCGCCATACCAAATTAAATAGTTGTACCACGCGATTCAAAACACCCAATCCCGCGATCTGTGATCTTTATGCCAACTACATATCGTCATACAGAGGACTAGCAATTCAGCGATGGCTTCACGCTCCTCATATCCTCTAGCCTTCCGATCAGAAGCCTTGCTGCAAAACTAGCTTCTCGCCATACTCAGGACAAGGCTATTTAAATGTAGTTTCCCGCTCTTCAAAACATCCAATCTCGCGATCAGAGACCCTGATGCCAAATACATATCATCATACACAGGACTAGGAATTAAGTGATGGTTACACGCTCCTCATATCCTCTAGCCTTCCGATCAGAGACCTCGCTGCAAGATTTAGCTTCTCACCGTACAAAGGACAAGCTATTAAAAGGTAGTTTCCTGTTCTTCAAAACATCATATCGCTATCGGAGACCTTAATGCCGAATATATATATCGTCTTACTCAGGACTAGGAATTAAGCGATGGTTACACGCTCCTCATATCCTCTAGCCTTCCGATCAGAGACCTCGCTGCAAGATTTAGCTTCTCAACGTACAAAGGAGAAGCTATTAAAAGGTAGTTTCCTGTTCTTCAAAACATCATATCGTTATCGGAGACCTTGATGCCGAATATATATATCATCTTACTCAGGACTAGGAATTAAGCGATGGTTACACGCTCCTCATATCCTCTACCCTTCCGATCAGAGACCTTGCTGCAAGATTTAGCTTCTCAACGTACAAAGGAAAAGATATTAAAAGGTAGTTTCCTGTTCTTCAAAACATCATATCGCTATCGGAGACCTTAATGCCGAATATATATATCGTCTTACTCAGGACTAGGAATTAAGCGATGGTTACACGCTCCTCATATCCTCTAGCCTTCCGATCAGAGACCTCGCTGCAAGATTTAGCTTCTCAACGTACAAAGGAGAAGCTATTAAAAGGTAGTTTCCTGTTCTTCAAAACATCATATCGTTATCGGAGACCTTGATGCCGAATATATATATCATCTTACTCAGGACTAGGAATTAAGCGATGGTTACACGCTCCTCATATCCTCTACCCTTCCGATCAGAGACCTTGCTGCAAGATTTAGCTTCTCAACGTACAAAGGAAAAGATATTAAAAGGTAGTTTCCTGTTCTTCAAAACATCATATCGTTATCGGAGACCTTGATGCCGAATATATATATCGTCTTACTCAGGACTAGGAATTAAGCGATGGTTACACGCTCCTCATAACCTCTATCCTTACGATCAGAGATCTTGTTGTCAGATCTAGCTTCTCGCCATACTCAGGACACGCTATTAAAAGGTAGTTTCCTGTTCATCAAAACATCATATCGCTATCGGAGACCTTGATGCCGAATATATATATCGTCTTACTCAGGACTAGGAATTAAGCGATGGCTTCACGCTCCTCATAACCTCTCGCCTTACGATCAGAGATCTTGTTGTCAGATCTAGCTTCTCGCCATACTCAGGACAAGCTATTAAAAGGTAGTTTCTCCGCTCTTCAAAACATCTAATCTCCCGATTGGAGACCTTGATGCCAGATGTAGTTTATCGTCATACCTGGGAATAGAAATTAATATGTGGTTCCACGCGCTTTAAAAACTTCACTCACCCTTTAAGTGGACTTACTTGCGGATATAGTTTCTCGTCATGCCCCGAAGTAGCAATTATAAGGTGATTTTGAAGCGTAGGGAGCTGGTTAATGTTTCTTTTGTTCGGCCTTGTGTCATACTTAACCGAAAGCCCTGCAACTTGCAGGATTTATGCAGAATTATCATCATCAGAAGTCTTTTATCGTTATCAGAAGGTTGGTTGCCGGTTGGAATGTGTGGACTCGTGTAGAAGAGTGGAATAATAAAATATACATTTTGAATGTTAAAAAAATTATTAAAGGAAGGAATAACAAAAATTCGTAGAAATTAATGTTCACCGAAAAAGTTAAGGTATCAAGAGTTCGTACAAAATGTTCTAAGGGTAGAGTTCGTACAAAATGTTCTCGTAGTAATTGTTGAAATAGATGAGAAAGAGAAAGAGGACACTGCCTGAGTTGACCTGAAGTTTCTCTCGTTACATTTTAGCGGAGTCTCTTGCTGCTCTCATCACTGACTCTTGACTCACCCCGAGGTTATTCATATAGTCCTTTTAAATTTCACACTGGATCGCCAAGTCCTTCCAAGTTTTACAAGTCGCTCCCATTGGTCAAAAATCATTTTAACACCTACTTGCGAAATCTGGGTTTGACTTTTTGTTAAACACATGGTCAATCCTTTTTCTACTTGGGAAAACCAGGATTTCACATATCATTGTGGACTTTTTGTAAAAATGAAAAAAAATGTTGATTTTAATTAATTTATTATCCGCTACAATTTTACCCTCGTCAAAACCTCCAGCCTCCTGATGAGAGGCTACCCGTATAAGAGCTTTTAAAATGTGATTTTAGCACCGTCTTTACCCACACTTGCTATTGAAATCACAGATTCAAAGTTTAGCGTATTGAGTTCTATAGCCTCAGAGAATCTACGAGACTATAGTTTATGATTGACACCTTTCTGGACTGTTAGCCTATGATTGTTCACGGCTTATTTCTTTCTAACTAGAAACCTGAGAACACTTTATTGACTACTCATTTTTCTATATTTGAATACATCAACCCCCCCTATATATATATATATATATATATATATATATATATATATATATTGTATCGAGGCCGCAGATAATTTTTTTAAACATAGACTGTTAAATATGAGTGACATTGAATGTCTATTATGTTTAATCATGAGCCGTTCCAAACATCGTATTTTGGCTTTAATCTTAGGTGAAAATAAAAACAAAAATTGTCTAACATTCGAACATTTTTTTATTATGTTGGTTCTAAGGTTTCAGCTCACATGAGTCATCTTTAGAGAGGTTACAAGGACGTTAACATAAAACATCCACCATCAAAGATGATTTTATCTCGTGTTGACATAAAACTTTTTAAGCTACCATAACAGTTACCAGACCATCTTTAAAAAAAAATTAAATGAAAAATTGATAACATCTTCCTTGTTGGTCGTTTTTAACGAAATACACACACACACACACACACACACACACACACACACACACACATATATATATATATATATATATATATATATATATATATGTCCAGGTTAAGAAGACCCAAGGTTTTACTCTTTTGAGTACTCCAGCATTTATTTTGCTATAAACAGTGCTCAAGTATAATAGATATTATAGAGTTTAATATAATCATATAATTATGAATTAATTGTACATTGTGACACGGAAATTTCTATGTTTCGAGATAGATTCTCTTCATCAGGCAATATTGAATGTTGGTTGTGAAAATTATTTACATTTAAATACAAAAAACACAATAATACAAAAAAAAGTAAGCATGTTTTCCCTGCCTAAATTCCAAAGACAATCTTTATTCTGATTAGTTAAAAGGAACACAGACATAAATTTTATATCTTCCCACAAAAATAAATAGCAAACAGATGATTTTTTTGTATTTAAGTGTAAATCATTTTTACAACCAACATTAAATATTGCCTGATAAAGAGAATCTATCTCGAAACATAGAAATTTCCGTGTTGTAATGTACAATTAATTCATAATTATATGATTATATATATATATATATATATATATATATATATATATATATATATATATTTTTTAATCATTTCACCCCGAGCAAGGCAGAAACGCCACTGATGTGCAGGGGGTTACATAAATGTAGAAAGATTAATTAGAAAAGAGTGAGGAGTACAAGCTAGTTAGAAAGGAACAATAGAAAGCTGAGAAAGCAGGTGCAATGACAGATACATGGGCGGAGAGAACGTGAAGATTATACAGGGGAGGGGAGAGAGCTAGAGTCCAGTGGTTAGTAGGTGAGTATTAACTTTGTTTTTAAATTTCTGGAGGTCGTAGCCGTCAGGAAAGCAAGAATACGGGAGTGAGTTCCACAGGCGGGAAGTGCGAGAGAGGAAGCTGCAGGAGTAGAATTGTCGTCTGCGTTTGGCTAACCTGACTGTGAATGGGTGGGACCCAGTTGCCAGTCTGGTTGCACGGGTAAACACCTGTTGAGGAGGCATCAGTGACTTAAGCTCATCCGAGCAGAAGCCATGAAAGTATTTATAGAAGAGACAGAGGGAGGCCACATTTCGACGATGGGAAAGTGGCTGCAGACGAGTCGCCAGATCAGTACCTATCACATTACAGACTCTCCTTTGGAGTGTGTGTGTGTGTGTGTATGTGTGTGTGTGTGTGTGTGTGTGTGTGTGTGTGTGTGTGTGTGTGTGTAAGAAGCAGTATACCTGATTTTAGGGCAGTGTCCTTTAAAAATCCGAGTGTTAAAAGGTCGGTTATTTTATTGACCCGACTACTACATTAAACACTTTCGATTTCCTGGTTTATTGTTTTAAAAAGCGAAAAGTAGAATTTAATAAAACCCAAATATATGATAGTGAGTTCATAGTTAATTGTCTTTATTCTTGAGAAATTATAACAAAGATGTTAAACACTAATTATTTTCTAGATTGCTTACTTGCAAAAATAATTCAACCTTGGGAATTCACCATTATGAAATACGTGTTTTATAGTTCACTGATATTTTTATAAAACAATAAATATAAAAAAAACATTTTTATAGTTATTTATAAAACGGGAAATACTAAATATTGTCGTTGTTTTACATATTTTGATAATTTTGTAAAATGTTATGAATTTTTCAATAAAAATAACTTTTGTAAATTTATTTCTTTTTTAAAATGATAAAGAATAAGTTTTTATAAAAAGTGAATAATATTGCATTGTACTTGGATCAAATTTTTACAATCTAATAATTGCCAAGGAAATCAAAATTGTACACATTAACAGCCGTTTGGTTTTTGACACTCCGTTGTTTTTTTAGGAAGGGCAGGAAGGATAAACATTAATAACATTTCTTTCTTTATCTTAAAATTATAATTGGATTTCCATTACATATCTGTAATCTGAATATATTTCCATTACATATCTGCAATCTGAATATATTTCCTCAATGGTTCACTGAATAGGCGAACCAAATTCGAATTCAGAGAGATTGAGTGAGCAATGATAGGACGCGCCCCACCACCAAAAAAAAAAAAAAACTAGCCAGGAAAAAAACGTTATGTCCATTGTCTTCATAGAAGTATCTATCTATCTATCTGAGTCTGTTCATATCTATCTATCTATCTATCTATCTATCTATCTATCTATCTATCTATCAGTCAGTCAGTTCGCATCTATCTATCTATCTATCTATCTATCTATCTATCTATCTGAGTCTGTTCATATCTATCTATCTATCTATCTATCTATCTATCTATCTATCTATCTATCTGAGTCTGTTCATATCTATCTATCTATCTATCTATCTATCTATCAGTCAGTTCGCATCTATCTATCTATCTATCTATCTCTCTATCTATCTATCTATCTATCTATCTGAGTCTGTTCATATCTATCTATCTATCTATCTATCTATCTATCTATCTATCTATCTGAGTCTGTTCATATCTATCTATCTATCTATCTATCTATCTATCTATCTATCAGTCAGTTCGCATCTATCTATCTATCTATCTATCTATCTATCTATCTATCTATCTATCTATCTATCTATCTATCAGTCAGTCAGTTCGCATCTATCTATCTATCTATCTATCTATCTATCTATCTATCTATCTATCTATCTGTCAGTCAGTTCGCATCTATCTATCTATCTATCTATCTATCTATCTATCTATCTATCTATCAGTCAGTTCGCATCTATCTATCTATCTATCTATCTATCTATCTATCTATCTATCTATCTATCTGTCAGTCAGTTCGCATCTATCTATCTATCTATCTATCTATCTATCTATCTATCTATCTATCTATCTATCTATCTGAGTCTGTTCATATCTATCTATCTATCTATCTATCTATCTATCTATCTATCTATCTATCTATCTATCTATCTGAGTCTGTTCATTATCTATCTATCTATCTATCTATCTATCTATCTATCTATCTATCTATCTATCTATCTATCTATCCGAGTCTGTTCATTATCTATCTATCTATCTATCTATCTATCTATCTATCTATCTATCTATCTATCTATCAGTCAGTTCGCATCTATCTATCTATCTATCTATCTATCTATCTATCTATCTATCTATCAGTCAGTTCGCATCTATCTATCTATCTATCTATCTATCTATCTATCAGTCAGTTCGCATCTATCTATCTATCTATCTATCTATCTATCTATCTATCTCAGTATATTCATATCTATCTATCTATCTATCTATCTATCTATCTATCTATCTATCTATCTCAGCTTGTTCGCATCTATCTATCTATCTATCTATCTATCTATCTATCTATCTATCTATCTATCTATCAGTCAGTTAGCATCTATCTATCTATCTATCTATCTATCTATCTATCTATCTATCAGTCAGTTCGCATCTATCTATCTATCTATCTATCTATCTATCTATCTATCTGTCAGTCAGTTCGCATCTATCTATCTATCTATCTATCTATCTATCTATCTATCTATCTATCTGAGTCTGTTCATATCTATCTATCTATCTATCTATCTATCTATCTATCTATCTATCAGTCAGTTCGCATCTATCTATCTATCTATCTATCTATCTATCTATCTATCTATCTCAGTATATTCATATCTATCTATCTATCTATCTATCTATCTATCTATCTATCTATCTATCTATCTATCTCAGCTTGTTCGCATCTATCTATCTATCTATCTATCTATCTATCTATCTATCTATCTATCAGTCAGTTCGCATCTATCTATCTATCTATCTATCTATCTATCTATCTATCTATCTATCTATCAGTCAGTTCGCATCTATCTATCTATCTATCTATCTATCTATCTATCTATCTATCTATCTATCTATCTGTCAGTCAGTTCGCATCTATCTATCTATCTATCTATCTATCTATCTATCTATCTATCTATCTGAGTCTGTTCATATCTATCTATCTATCTATCTATCTATCTATCTATCTATCTATCTATCTATCTATCTATCTATCTGAGTCTGTTCATATCTATCTATCTATCTATCTATCTATCTATCTATCTATCAGTCAGTTCGCATCTATCTATCTATCTATCTATCTATCTATCTATCTGTCAGTTCGCATCTATCTATCTATCTATCTATCTATCTATCTATCTATCTATCTATCAGTCAGTTCGCATCTATCTATCTATCTATCTATCTATCTATCTATCTGTCAGTCAGTTCGCATCTATCTATCTATCTATCTATCTATCTATCTATCTATCTATCTATCTGAGTCTGTGCATATCTATCTATCTATCTATCTATCTATCTATCTATCAGTCAGTTCGCATCTATCTATCTATCTATCTATCTATCTATCTATCTATCTATCTATCTATCTATCTATCTATCTATCTCAGTATATTCTATCTATCTATCTATCTATCTATCTATCTATCTATCTATCTATCTATCTCAGCTTGTTCGCATCTATCTATCTATCTATCTATCAGTCAGTTCGCATCTATCTATCTATCTATCTATCTATCTATCTATCTATCTATCAGTCAGTTCGCATCTATCTATCTATCTATCTATCTATCTATCTATCTATCTATCTGTCAGTCAGTTCGCATCTATCTATCTATCTATCTATCTATCTATCTATCTATCTATCTATCTATCTGAGTCTGTTCATATCTATCTATCTATCTATCTATCTATCTATCTATCTATCTATCTATCTATCTATCCGAGTCTGTTCATTATCTATCTATCTATCTATCTATCTATCTATCTATCTATCAGTCAGTTCGCATCTATCTATCTATCTATCTATCTATCTATCTATCTATCTATCTATCTATCTGTCGTTTAGCATCTATCTATCTATCTATCTATCTATCTATCTATCTATCTATCAGTCAGTTCGCATCTATCTATCTATCTATCTATCTATCTATCTATCTATCAGTCAGTTCGCATCTATCTATCTATCTATCTATCTATCTATCTATCTATCTATCTCAGTATATTCATATCTATCTATCTATCTATCTATCTATCTATCTATCTATCTATCTATCTATCTATCTCAGCTTGTTCGCATCTATCCATCTATCTATCTATCTATCTATCTATCTATCTATCTAGCTATCTATCTATCTATCTATCTATCTATCAGTTCGTATCGATCTATCTATTTACGATTGATCATTAATGCAACCGAATATTTTTGAACATTTGCTTCAGAATGTTCTCCTGGGGCTCAACTTGACCCTCTCCGCCAATGACGTGCTTGGGTAGAAAACAAAACAGCAAAATTGAATTAAAATGAAAATCTATACAAAGAAGAAACGAATCAGTAGAAATCAGCGACCAAATAATCATTTGCAACATAACTACCGACTTTGTTAGTTTTTCTCGGCAATTTTCTCGGCAATCTGCGTCTTTCCGCACGATTCTTAAGCGATATTTCTTTGTATTTTTATCGTCTTTCTTTCTACCGCCAAACTTTCTAAAATTAAAGGCACACACACACACACACACACACACACACACACACACACACACACACACACACACACACAATTTTTTAATTAAACTTAGTTTTTGGTGATAATTAAATTAGGCCAGTACGCGGTTGTATTAAGAATTGTTCAATACAATTATATTGTAGAGCTTTTGAAAGTTGTTAATTTGCAAACGAGTTATTATGCAGGTTTAAACCATTTGGAGTCGTCGACGATTTACAATATTGTAAGTCGCCTGAAGACACCAGATTGTAGAAACCGGGGTTGCGTAATAACTCATTTACAAATGAATATATATATATATATATATATATATATTAGTCATCCACATACAAGCCTGTTTCGCTGTATCACAGCTCATCAGTGTGGCTAGACACATCCAGCTGCTTCAGGCCGGGATCGAAACTCGACCGATTTGGTGTTAGCCGGAGTCGATACTCCCTAAGCTATATATATATATATATATATAGTCATCCGCAAGTAGTCCTGCTTCGCTGTATCTCAGCTCATGAGTACGGTTAGAAATGCGATTTCTTCCAGCCGGTATATATATATATATATATATATATATATATATATAGGCTGGTTCAAAATAGGCAAAAAACTTTGTGTATCGGTTGTATATATCCAACAAGATGTGGCCCCACCATATTATTCAAAAGCAGTCCGTAAGTATCTTGATGAAACATTTCTTGAGAAATCGATTGTCCGAAAAGGTCAAATGGATTGTCCACCACGTTCACATGACTTGACCCTAATGAATTTCTTTTTTAGAGGAGTACTTAAGGACAAACTTTATAGTCGTAAACCAAAAAGCGTTACTGATTTGAAAAAAATGCATAACAGACGCATTTCAAGAAATTAATACACAAAGAGACACGTGTAAAAATGTTCATCGAAGCGTGAGTGGTAGACTTCAAAGCCGTGTAAATTGTGATGAACAACAGTTCGAGCAACTGCGCTCATAAAATTTAGGCATCTTTTGTATTATTGTACACAATAAAATTTAATTGTCAATGTAATAATTTTATTAATAAATATAACTGTATATGCAATCTCAAAAGTAATGTTATCATTTACTGTCCACCTACATTTGAAACCTCCTATATATACCTCTCTATAGATGGAAAGTTGAGTTAAAGAAAGAGATAGCGATATTGATATATCTGGAAGAGTCATAACATGTGGAACTAGAATAATGTACTCCGGTGGAAAACATACACTTCGATACAAAATTCCAATCATCTGTAAAAATGTCAGAGCCTACAACGGTCGAAACGTCGCGAACAAAACAACAAAGATGAGGACAACAGTCCAAACAATATCAGTCAGTCAGTTAAGTGTCATACGTGAAACACGCTTTGGGTGATCATGTCTCGGAAGAGACATGACTGACTCGGCAGAAGATTATCCCGTAGTAGGTTGCCATTGCTTTCTGCGTTTGACTGGTTGCCAGCAAAGGCTATAGAACCCAATATGTTCCATTATTTAACCCATAACTAGAAGAAAGAGGCGGATTAATACCTTTTCCAAGGGTATTTGTGCGTATGTGAATGCAAGGAATTCAACTGGAATTCTCCGCAGTAGGCTGCCATTACTTTCTGCGGTAGACTGATGGCCAACCAAGGTTATAGAACCCAACCTGTCCTGCTATACAACTCGCAGCTAGAAGAAAGAGGCGGATTAATACCTTTTCCAAGGGTATTTGTGCGTATGTGAATGCAATGAATTCAGCTGGTATATTGTGCTGAGTGAGATGAATCGATTTGGAGTGGCATTTCGATGCCGGTTAGGCATTAGGATATTGTTCTCCCCGTGTTGAACATTGGCACGCCAGCCCAGTTTTAGACTAAAGAAGGCCTGTTTTTGGCTTTTTATTTTTCTTTTCTGATTTACTTAGCTAGGGTTTGTATGGTCATCGGCCCGTTTTATTTCTCTCCCTACTTCCTTTGTTTAAATCTCCCTCCCTTCCCTCTGTTTAGGTGATCAGATATGTCAGTTCTCTGGTGGGTGCGGGTCACCTTTCGTATTTCGGGTGTGATTTTCGTATTTGTTTTTGTGTTTGGATGTGTGTATGTTTGTGGATGAATTATTGGTTCATATGTTTATAGTTCCATCTCGATTTCGTCCAGTTAACGGATATATATATATCTATCACAAGTAAGGATTTGTGGGTGGGGGATTCATTTGTGGGTGGGGGATTCATTAGTAACACTATTTTGTTTAGTTCCTTGTATATAGTTATTTTGCATGTAAATAATTATTGTTTTTTTTTTATAGTTATTTCCCTCCCCGACAGACAAAATTATACATATGGGGTTTCTAGTTAGGATTTCATGAAGACATAAAGGCATTATGGTGAACGTTGTAAGAAAGGTGAGTATGAAAGTGTTTTGGTGCAAGGAATACTGCAGAATGTTTGGGGCAGTGATTGAGTCTAGCTCGGCATAATGTTAAGACAGTTGAAAACGAGCCTTCCCCATCCCCAATTTTGGCCTTGTGCCACGTTTTTTCGTATTTAATACAAAAAAAAATATTGAAGTTCTTAGGAGTTCTTGGAAAGTTTATAGGAATTCTCTAGAGTTCTATTGGAGTTCAGTAGAACTACTAGGTAGTTGATATTAGTCGGCAGTTAGCCGAATACTAAGGAGTCAGCTTTTCAGTGAAAGATTACCAAGTTCTTAACATTTTGTGTGCGTTAAATTGATTAAAACGACATAGCACGATTATAACCTTCAGTACGAAAAATACTCCACAACAACTTGACATCAGGAAGAGACAGTAAAAGTTTCTGGTACACGTAAGGAGGAAGAAGGGCTTGGAGAGTCTAATACTCACTGGACGGATAAAGAGAAAGAGAGGGAAAAGCAGGCGATAACTACATGATGGGCTTGAGCAGGTGGATGGCAGAACGAGTTTTGGGAGAGATCAGTCAGTTAAGTGCCATACGTGATACACGCTTGGGCAATCATGTCCCGAAAAAGACATCACTGACTAGGCAGAAGATTATTCCGCAGTAGGTTGCCATCACTTTTTATGGTAGATTGGTTGCCAGCCAAGACTAAAGAACCCAATCTGTCCTGATATTTAACTCATAACCAGAGGGAAAAATAGATTAATACCTTTCCCAAGAGTATTTGCGCGTAAGTGAATGCAAGTAATTCAACTGGAATTCGAACTCGGTTCCTTGATTTCTCGTTCCAAGCCGACATCCATTGGGAGAGATATCAAGATGAAAAATATTAAGAGTGACAAGGGAAAGGACTAGTGGAAATCTTTGATCGCATACGTCCTGAAAGGACACGGCATATGAAGAAGAAGAAGAAGAAGAAGAAGAAGAAGAAGAAGAAGAAAGCGTTGCTATTATTATTTGTTATCTGTTGCATATTGTTCATCTTATCACGTTCATATGGGGATGTATTTTTAATGGCCGCCATTTCTCGTTTGTAGTTTAAGTGCATTTGCTTACAACAGACGATATTTATTATTTTAGAATTTTATTTTTTCTATGTTGATCCGGTGTTTCTGTTAAAGTAAAACAAACAGATAAAGAATCCCTTCAAGTTAATAAAAGCAATTGCACATTTTTAATTAAGCTAGACACACATACGTACTATCTCTCATACGCAAACATATGCGCCTATCTGTGCATCTCAGACGAAAGAAATAAAAATAACTAAATAGAAGACTCGCCTTAGGAAGTATTTCCGCAAATTACGTACAAACATCTTAACCAATAGGATGTGAATGATTATCACTCAATAAAAATATTGTTGTCATTTTTTTGTGTGCGATTCTATTTCTGTGTGTGAAGTTTACTTCCGATTTCTTATCAAGTTCAAGTAATTGAGGAATTTCATTGACATGCACTTCAGAATTCTATTTATGTATGTACTAGTAGTATAGCACGGCGTTGCTCGGGTGTAATGAAAGCTTTAAAACTAATCCATGATATATATATATATATATATATATATATATATATATATATATATATATATATAGGTATAGCTGTCAGTTCGTAAACGGTGAGGATAATCCAGCAAGATTTCCTTAATATAAATTATTAATAGTTAATTCCATATAGAGAGCTCGATGGGTGTTAACCAGAGCGACATGAGTTTTCATTTATAAACTCTCTCTCTCTCTCTCTCTCTCTCTCTCTCTCTCTCTCTCTCTCTCTCTATATATATATATATATATATATATATACTAGCAGTATAGCCCGGCGTTGCTCGGGTATAATGAAATCTTTAAAACTAATCCATGGTCCTGGAGCTCAGACTCTTTCGACGTTGGCACGAAAGACTAAAAAGCAATAGATGTTTCCAGTTAAAGCGAAACCGTAGACTGAAAGAAAAATGAATGGATGTAAGTCAAATTTTGATTTCCTGGTATCGATATCAAATAATTTGTTTTCGTCGTAAACTGAATTTTGAAGGCTAAATAAGTCCTCTGAGTAAATGGTATTATGGCTGAGACTAAGAACTACAATTATACCTACTTAGAGCCAAACCTGAAGCAAAATCTAAAATAAAAGGGCTGAAAAAAATACAGACATACAGGTAGATAAACAGACACACACACAAACATCTTGCCTTTTATATATATATATATATATATATATTCTGCACTATTGTAAGAACTGCAACCTTGTAACTTCTGAATATCGTTTCTTGTGTCTTTTTACTCTGAATGTATCAAATTTGATTAAAATTGGACCACTCCTTCTATAACCCGATTTTTTCGATGATCGATTTTTCGATATTTATCGGGGGTACCTCGACACAAAACCTAGCTAAGAACACTCGCAGACGCTTATAGTACAACTGTGTAAATTTTCAAGAAAATCAGTTCAGCAGTTTCGGAGTTTATAGGTAACGGACACACACACACGCACAGGCACATACACACATATACACACACATGCACAAACACAGAGACAAAGTTTCATTTATAAATAAGTTTAGATTTAATTCTGGTTTTTCCATCTCTTTCTTTCTGTCTTTTTTTAAAATAGTAATTTGATTCTTTCTTCCGTTGTTTCATTCTATTTTTCTTTTTTTGATATTTTCCCTCCTTTGTCATTTATTTTTTGAGCTGGCAAAGAGGCTCTTTCTTTCTTTCTTTCTTTCTTTCTTTCTTTCTTTCTTTCTTTCTGTTCCAGGTATTTGTTTTTTCTTTTTTCCTTTTTTAATTCTTGCTTGTTTGTTTGTTTCTGTTTTTCTTTCTGTTCGAGGTATTTATTTTTTATTTTTTGTCTTCTTTGTTTTTCTTTCTTTAAGTTTTTCTTTCTTCTTTTCTTCTTTTTTCTTTCTTTCAGCTATTTTGTAAACCTTTTTTTTTACACTTTTTGCACTTTTATCTTTGTTTTTTTCTGTTTCTTTCTTTTTCTTTCTTTCTTTCTTTCTTTCTGTCAGCTATTTTGTAAACCTTTTTTTACACTTTTATCTTTGTTTTTTTTCTGTTTTTCTTTCTTTCTTTCTTTCTTTCTTTCTTTCTGTCAGCTATTTTGTAAACCTTTTTTTACACTTTTATCTTTGTTTTTTCTGTTTTTCTTTCTTTCTTTCTGTCAGCTCTTTTGTAAACCTTTTTTTACACTTTTATCTTTGTTTTTTCTGTTTTTCTTTCTTTCTTTCTTTCTTTCTGTCAGCTATTTTGTAAACCTTTTTTTACACTTTTATCTTTGTTTTTTTCTGTTTTTCTTTCTTTCTTTCTTTCTTTCTTTCTGTCAGCTATTTTGTAAACCTTTTTTTACACTTTTATCTTTGTTTTTTCTGTTTTTCTGTCTTTCTTTCTTTCTTTCTTTCTTTCAGTCAGCTATTTTGTAAACCTTTTTTTACACTTTTATCTTTGTTTTTTTCTGTTTTTCTTTCTTTCTTTCTTTCTTTCTTTCTGTCAGCTATTTTGTAAACCATTTTTTACACTTTTATCTTTGTTTTTTTCTGTTTATCTTTCTTTCTTTCTTTCTTTCTTTCTGTCAGCTACTTTGTAAACCTTTTTTTACACTTTTATCTTTGTTTTTTTCTGTTTTTCTTTCTTTCTTTCTTTCTTTCTTTCTTTCTGTCAGCTATTTTGTAAACCTTTTTTTACACTTTTATCTTTGTTTTTTTCTGTTTTTCTTTCTTTCTTTCTATCTTTCAGTCAGCTATTTTGTAAACCTTTTTTTACACTTTTATCTTTGTTTTTTTCTGTTTATTCTTTCTTTCTTTCTTTCTTTCTTTCTGTCAGCTATTTTGTAAACCTTTTTTTACACTTTTATCTTTGTTTTTTTCTGTTTATTCTTTCTTTTCTTTCTTTCTTTCTGTCAGCTATTTTGTAAACCTTTTTTACACTTTTATCTTTGTTTTTTCTGTTTTTCTTTCTTTCTTTCTTTCTTTCTTTCTGTCAGCTATTTTGTAAACCTTTTTACACTTTTATCTTTGTTTTTTTCTGTTTTTCTTTCTTTCTTTCTTTCTTTCTGTCAGCTATTTTGTAAACCTTTTTTACACTTTTATCTTTGTTTTTTTCTGTTTTTCTTTCTTTCTTTCTTTCTTTCTTTCTTTCTGTCAGCTATTTTGTAAACCTTTTACACTTTTATCTTTGTTTTTTCTGTTTTTCTTTCTTTCTCTTTCTTTCTTTCTGTCAGCTATTTTGTAAACCTTTTTTACACTTTTATCTTTGTTTTTTTCTGTTTTTCTTTCTTTCTTTATTTCTTTCTGTCAGCTATTTTGTAAACCTTTTTTTACACTTTTTTATCTTTGTTTTTTTCTGTTTTTCTTTCTTTCTTTCTTTCTTTCTGTCAGCTATTTTGTAAACTCCTTTTTTTACACTTTTATCTTTGTTTTTTCTGTTTTTCTTTCTTTCTTTCTTTCTTTCTTTCTTTCTGTCAGCTATTTTGTAAACCTTTTTTTACACTTTTATCTTTGTTTTTTTCTGTTTTTCTTTCTTTCTTTTCTTTCTTTCTGTCAGCTATTTTGTAAACCTTTTTTTACACTTTTATCTTTGTTTTTTTCTGTTTTTCTTTCTTTCTTTCTTTCTTTCTTTCTTTCTGTCAGCTATTTTGTAAACCTTTTTTTTACACTTTTTATCTTTGTTTTTTCTGTTTTTCTTTCTTTCTTTCTTTCTTTCTTTCTGTCAGCTATTTTGTAAACCTTTTTTTACACTTTTATCTTTGTTTTTTTCTGTTTTTCTTTCTTTCTTTCTTTCTTTCTTCTGTCTTTCTTTCTGTCAGCTATTTTGAAACCTTTACACTTTTATCTTTGTTTTTTCTGTTTTTCTTTCTTTCTTTCTTTCTTTCTTTCTTTCTGTCAGCTATTTTGTAAACCTTTTTTTACACTTTTATCTTTGTTTTTTTCTGTTTTTCTTTCTTTCTTTCTTTCTTTCTGTCAGCTATTTTGTAAACCTTTTTTTACACTTCTTTATCTTTGTTTTTTCTGTTTTTCTTTCTTTCTTTCTTTCTTTCTGTCAGCTATTTTGTAAACCTTTTTTTACACTTTTATCTTTGTTTTTTTTCTGTTTTTCTTTCTTTCTTTCTTTCTTTCTGTCAGCTATTTTGTAAACCTTTTTTTACACTTTTATCTTTGTTTTTTTCTGTTTTTCTTTCTTTCTTTCTTTCTTTCTTTCTGTCAGCTATTTGTAAACCTTTTTTACACTTTTATCTTTGTTTTTTTTCTGTTTTTCTTTCTTTCTTTCTTTCTTTCTTTCTGTCAGCTATTTTGTAAACCTTTTTTTACACTTTTATCTTTGTTTTTTTCGTTTTTCTTTCTTTCTTTCTTTCTTTCTTTCTGTCTTTCTTTCTGTCAGCTATTTTGTAAACCTTTTTTACACTTTTATCTTTGTTTTTTCTGTTTTTCTTCTTTCTTTCTTTCCTTTCTTTCTTTCTGTCAGCTATTTTGTAAACCTTTTTTTACACTTTTATCTTTGTTTTTTTCTGTTTTTCTTTATTTCTTTCTTTCTTTCTTTCTGTCAGCTATTTTGTAAACCTTTTTTTTACACTTTTATCTTTGTTTTTTCTGTTTTTCTTTCTTTCTTTCTTTCTTTCTTTCTGTCAGCTATTTTGTAAACCTTTTTTTACACTTTTATCTTTGTTTTTTCTGTTTTTCTTTCTTTCTTTCTTTCTTTCTGTCAGCTATTTTGTAAACCTTTACACTTTTATCTTTGTTTTTTCTGTTTTTCTTTCTTTCTTTTCTTTCTTTCTTTCAGTCAGCTATTTTGTAAACCTTTTTTTTACACTTTTATCTTTGTTTTTTTCTGTTTTTTCTTTCTTTCTTTCTTTCTTTCTTTTTCTGTCAGCTATTTTGTAAACCATTTTTTACACTTTTATCTTTGTTTTTTCTGTTTTTTCTTTCTTTCTTTCTTTCTTTCTTTCTTTCTTTCTGTCAGCTACTTTGTAAACCTTTTTTTACACTTTTATCTTTGTTTTTTTCTGTTTTTCTTTCTTTCTTTCTTTCTTTCTTTCTGTCAGCTATTTTTTAAACTCTTTTACACTTTTATCTTTGTTTTTTCTGTTTTTCTTTCTTCTTTCTTTCTTTCTGTCAGCTATTTTGTAAACCTTTTTTACACTTTTATCTTTGTTTTTTTCTGTTTATTCTTTCTTTCTTTCTTTCTTTCTTTCTGTCAGCTATTTTGTAAACCTTTTTTTACACTTTTTTATCTTTGTTTTTTTCTGTTTTTCTTTCTTTCTTTCTTTTCTTTCTTTCTGTCAGCTATTTTGTAAACCTTTTTTTACACTTTTATCTTTGTTTTTTTCTGTTTATTCTTTCTTTCTTTCTTTCTTTCTGTCAGCTATTTAGAACCTTTTTTTTACACTTTTATCTTTGTTTTTTCTGTTTTTCTTTATTTCTTTCTCTTTCTTTCTTTCTTTCTGTCAGCTATTTTGTAAACCTTTTTTTACACTTTTATCTTTGTTTTTTTCTGTTTTTCTTTCTTTCTTTCTTTCTTTCTGTCAGCTATTTTGTAAACCTTTTTTTACACTTTTATCTTTGTTTTTTCTGTTTTTCTTTCTTTCTTTCTTTCTTTCTTTCTTTCTTTCTGTCAGCTATTTTGTAAACCTTTTTTTACACTTTTATCTTTGTTTTTTTCTGTTTTTTCTTTCTTTCTTTCTTTCTTTCTTTCTGTCAGCTATTTTGTAAACCATTTTTTACACTTTTATCTTTGTTTTTTCTGTTTTTCTTTTCTTTCTTTCTTTCTTTCTTTCTTTCTTCTTTCTGTCAGCTACTTTGTAAACCTTTTTTTTACACTTTTATCTTTGTTTTTTTCTGTTTTTCTTTCTTTCTTTCTTTCTTTCTTTCTGTCAGCTATTTTTTAAACCTTTTTTTACACTTTTATCTTTGTTTTTTTCTGTTTTTCTTTCTTTTCTTTCTTTCTGTCAGCTATTTTGTAAACCTTTTTTTACACTTTTATCTTTGTTTTTTTCTGTTTATTCTTTCTTTTCTTTCTTTCTTTTCTTTCTGTCAGCTATTTTGTAAACCTTTTTTTACACTTTTATCTTTGTTTTTTTCTGTTTTTCTTTCTTTCTTTCTTTCTTTCTTTCTGTCAGCTATTTTGTAAACCTTTTTTTACACTTTTATCTTTGTTTTTTTCTGTTTATTCTTTCTTTCTTTCTTTCTTTCTGTCAGCTATTTTGTAAACCTTTTTTACACTTTTATCTTTGTTTTTTCTGTTTTTCTTTATTTCTTTTCTTTCTTTCTTTCTTTCTGTCAGCTATTTTGTAAACCTTTTTTTTACACTTTTATCTTTGTTTTTTTCTGTTTTTCTTTCTTTCTTTCTTTCTTTCTGTCAGCTATTTTGTAAACCTTTTTTACACTTTTATCTTTGTTTCTTTCTGTTTTTCTTTCTTTCTTTCTTTCTTTCTTTCTGTCAGCTATTTTGTAAACCTTTTTTTACACTTTTATCTTTGTTTTTTCTGTTTTTCTTTCTTTCTTTCTTTCTTTCTTTCTGTCAGCTATTTTGTAAACCTTTTTTTACACTTTTATCTTTGTTTTTTTCTGTTTTTCTTTATTTCTTTCTTTCTTTCTTTCTGTCAGCTATTTTGTAAACCTTTTTACACTTTTATCTTTGTTTTTTCTGTTTTTCTTTCTTTCTTTCTTTCTTTCTTCTGTCAGCTATTTTGTAAACCTTTTTTACACTTTTATCTTTGTTTTTTTCTGTTTTTCTTTCTTTCTTTCTTTCTTTCTGTCAGCTATTTTGTTTTTTTACACTTTTATCTTTGTTTTTTCTGTTTTTCTTTCTTTCTTTCTTTCTTTCTTTTCTGTCAGCTATTTTGTAAACCTTTTTTACACTTTTATCTTTGTTTTTTCTGTTTTTCTTTCTTTCTTTCTTTCTTTCTTTCTGTCAGCTATTTTGTAAACCTTTTTTTTACACTTTTATCTTTGTTTTTTCTGTTTTTCTTTCTGTCTCATCTATTTGTTTCTTCTTTTTTCTCTTCTTTGTTTTTCTTTCTTTCTTTTTTTCTTTCTCTTTTAGCTATTCCTTCCAGTTATGGGTTAAATAACGGGACAGATTGGGTTCTACATCCTTGGTAGGCAACCAGTCTACCACAGAAAGCAATGGCAACTTACTGCGGGATAATCTTCTGCCCAGTCAGTCATGTCTCTTTCGAGACATGACTGACTGGGCAGTGTATCACGTATGGCACTTAACTGACTGAATTCTAAAAAAATAAATAAATAAATAAATAAAAAAGAATAATTAAATGTAATTGGCAGAAAATGCCCAGCAATAAGAACCGATTAAATTTCTAATAAACAATAAGAGGTTACGGACAAAAATAATTCTAAGTAAAGTCAAAAGCGCTCAGACATATATAAGATTTGGACAAATTCTATATAATTTAGGTCCAGATGAGAAGAACATTATAAGAACACAAAGAAAATTCAATAAAATAAAATACGTTTTTTCTTATTGTTTCTTATATTTAAATGAAAATCATTTTCACAACAATGATGTATTTTGGCGGTCCGTACAAATTGATGTTTTTTGAAAAAAGTTTGTAAGAAAATCTTGTTCTTTTTTGTGGATATTCTACTGAGTGTAAGGCAGAATTTTTTTTATTTTTTATTTTTTTCATCTATATTATGGTTGACTAATCTGTAATTAATTTCGTCTCCTAGCATATTTTGAAATTTGTTTTGTAGTAAGTTTTATACATGATGACTACAGCACTGACCTTGTCTGATTCCTTTGTTATTATGTCATTGTTCCCACGGATGTTTTCAAATGCTAGTTTTTGTTAGTGTGTGAGATTGTTTTAGAGTCCCAATGATATATAAATCAAACACAATTAAAGCAGCTATGCAGGGCGAAACAAATACCAATTAATATATCAAACAAAAACTAAGTAACATTAATTATAATAACAATAAATCTACACTTTAAACAAAACGTTCACGGCTTCTCGCACACATATATATATATATATACGCGATATATATATATATATATATATATATATATATATATATATATATTTATATAATAAAATTTGTCATTCAATGAAAAATACATAGCAACACGGAAATTTCTATGTTTCCTTGTCATCAACCAATGTTAGATCATTGTTGTGAAAATAATTTTCATTTAAATATAAGAAACAATATAAACTTAAATATAAGAAACAATATATATATATATATATATATATATATATATATATATAGTAGACTTTGATAAACAGTAGCTACTCTGGCATGTACGCATCGCGCATTCAGTAAAATGAATTAGAGAGCTCTAGCTATTGGGCGCGTATAATGATATGTGCAAAAAAGTCTGCCTACTTCCACCGAACTCCCATAGCCCAGGTGTAGAATCACCGACTGACGCCATTTCGGTCGGGTTTCAATCCTGGGTAAAAAGGCAATCGGAGTCTACCCGTACTGATGAGCTGTGATACGGCGAAACAGATATGTCTGCTGATGACAATATATATATATATAGTCATCCATATATATATATATAGTCATCCACAGACAGATCTGTTTCGCCGTATCACAGCTCATTAGTACGGTTAGACTCCGATTGCTTTTAACCCAGGATTGAAACTCGACCGAATTTGCGTCAGTCGGTGATTCTACCTCTGGCTATGGGCGTTCAATATATATATATTAAACTGCTTGCTTGATGAGACCTGAATGATCGAAATCTGGGTAACATGTAAGTTGTGTGTGTTCTGTTCTTTAACGTATTGTTAGCTCTGCATCAGTTCGTTTGTGTTGTGTGTGCATTGAGCACTTTTTTTAACTATAGTACACTGGCTTATATATATATATATATATATATATATATATATATATATATATATATAGTATATCGAGGCAGCAAGTAATTTTCTAAACATATGTTGTTAAATATAAGAGACAATGAATGCCTATTATGTTTAATCATGAGCCGTTCTAAACGTCGTATTTTTGCTTTAATTTCAGTTGAAAATAAAGACAAGAATTCTCCAACATTTGGATAATTATATATTAGTTTTCTTCTAAGCTTTCGGCTCACATGAGCCATCTTCAGAGCGGTCATTCAAACTGAAATATTATAAAATCCACCATCACCGACGATTTTATTTTGTGTTGACATAAAACTACGCTTGGCAACGGCAATAGTTACCAAAAATAATAAACGCAGTTCTTAAGTTTGCGATGCGGTTTTATGACGTCACACCGCGTGATAGCGCGAAATGACAACAAAACCATATTGTCAAATGCAATGTAATATGTTATTTCCTGTTTTAAAGTTGATTTTATTGAGTGTTGGATGTTTAGATTTGATGTACATGGCCTCCAATATCTGCAGGTTCCTCTTACTGTCTGTATGAGTAAGGATCACCGTATTGTTGACCAAAATCTGTCTGATATTACCTGCATGTTTATGTTTTTCAGAGAAATGTTGTTTAATAGTACTCTGATCAGAAAGATGACATGTAAGTCTACGGGAGAGCGTGGTTGCAGTAATATATATATATATATATATATATATATATATATATATATATATATAGATAGATAGATAGATAGATAGATAGATAGATAGATAGAATCTAATGAGCCAGAAGAACCTACCTAGGTTTCTCCTAAACGGATCGTCAAGGAAAGATTAGGCTCTTCTATCGTGGCATAACACCTTTTTGCCTTTGTATTTTACCCCTCCTTCTGAAAATAAAAAATTAAAAAGTAATAAAATTGTTAACCCCCCACCTCCCTTGTGTTATGTAGTTTCTTTGATTTCCTGGTCACGTGGGGTTGTCTTAGTTATCTTTTTTATGTCGTTTTTTTTTTCTTTAAATCTTTAGCCAGCTTTCCCTGACGATCCGTTTAGGAGAAACCTAGGTAAGTTCGTTTGGCTCGTTAGGTTCTATTAAGTTCGCTCTACCTTTGTATTGAGCACTTTCTGTTAGAAGGTTACTCGTGTAAGTTTTTTTTTCTTTTTTTCTTTGGGCTTCGTGCTGATGTCTGTCTGAAAACTTTTGACACACTCTCATGTCCTAAACTCTTTCTTTTTTTTTGTTTTTTAAAACCATTTTTTCCTTCGTTTGAAAGTTTTCGAGTAAGGTTTTCGAGACGAGTATAACTCTCTCTCTCTCTCTCTCTCTCTCTATATATATATATATATATATATATATATATATATATACACGCATCGTTCATTCAGCAATGAATTAGAACACTCTCAGCTATTGGGCTTGTATAATGTTAATATACGCGCTAATAGGTCTGCCTTCTTCTACCATAGCCCAGAGGTAGAATCGCCGACTGACGCCAATTCGGTTGGGTTTTATTCCCGGGTAAAAAGCAATCGGAGTCTAACCGTACTGCGGATGAATATATATATATATATATATATATATATATATATATATAAGGTAACTGTAGGCAAAATAACAATAGTAAGCCACAAAGTAAGTTCAGAAAATAAGAATGGGGTACAGTTAAGATGAAGTTTTCTCACTGCAAGACAGGAACAAGAATGAACACAAATATGGCGGATGAGACCGAGAAGTGGTCTATCTAATTGGTTAAGAAGAAATCCAAGCATGCAATTGTACGATTTGTGTGTAAATTTGGAGAGAGGGATATTTTTACAGTTATTTCCAATAGATCAGAACCAACAGAAAAAAAAATCGGAAAAAAGGCTACAAATCGAACGAAAAACCGAACAAAAAAATAGAACGAAAAAAATCGAATGAAAAAAATCGAATGAAAATAAAATCGATGAAAATCAAATGAATTTTGGTGGTTTTTTGGCAAAGAACTCATTAAGGTGATTTTTTTATGTTATTCATAGAATTAAAATTTTTGCGATTGACATTATTTTGCAAGGGTCTGAAAAAAATGAAAATCCGAAAAAGCAATGTCTGATGAATATGACGGGTGGGGTAACATACCCCAGCCAAGTTGCAAGAATTTTTCTCCGGATCGCCAAATAAACGTGAGGTCTGACCTTATCCTGATGGAAAACAATTCTAAGCATTTTTCTTGAACTGTTGCCTTTAATTCGTCCAGTTCCGAGCAGTACATTTCAGAATCAATTGACTGGTTACTTGGCAGAAGTTCATAGCACAGGATTCCTTTTTTTCCAGTGCCACCAGTTGCACAGCATGACATTCTTAAGATGAAGACCTGATTTTGGAATTACTAAAATTGGCTTATGTCGTTTACTCCAGAATCTTTTTTGCTGAACATTGTTGTAAACGAACTATTTTTCATCACCCGTCACAATTTGTTATAAGAGGGTGCATTTTTATTGCGTTTATACAGAAACTTACAGATAAAAATGCGATCCAAAAGATTGTTTTTACTCAGATCATGTGGTTGCCAAACATCTTAGCGAGTTTTTTTTTTAGTGTCCAAGCTTAAGTGCTCATGGCGGTGTTTTTGCCAATTCCATAACTGTGCATTGTAGGTTTTTCTCGATCAACGCCTTGATTTTGTGGTCAGTTGTAGTGGGGGTCTGCCTGAGCGTTCTTCATCAATAAGGGTGCAAACACCAACTTGAAACTTAGCGAACCATTTCCGTACAGTTCTACCAGCTAAAAACACCTTCGCTGTACACATATCTTTTTTGTTGCTTGAGAGTTATTTTCGCCTTTAAGGTAATGAAAAAGCACCAAGTGTTTAAAATGCTCATTATAATCTTCTATTGTCTTCGGATGCAAAATTGATACTAATTAAGTCATTCTAAACGTTTCTTTTCAAGAGACAGTTTAAAGTGTGCTCTTATCGGAAATGTAAGCATATTATGTCTGTCGATAAATTTAACGTGTTCTAACGTGTTGGAACAGAGACGACTAAAAATTGACATGAAGTTTACTAATTTAATGTTTGGACGTACGTTTATAATTGCTATTACATGATATTTTGTAATATTGTTATTCAGTCACTCAGTTAAGTGCCATACGTGATACATGCTTGGGCGATCATGTCTCTAAAGAGACATAACTGACCTGGTAGAATATTTTCCCGCAGTAGGTTGCCATTACTTTCTGCGGTAGAGTGATTGCCAACCAAGGCTATAGAACCCAATCTATCTTGCTGTTTAACCCGTAGCTGGATTAAGAAGCGAAGGATTAATACGTTTCCAAGAGTATTTGCTCGTAAGTGAATGCAAGGAATTGAATTTGAATTCGAACTCCGATTTTTCATTTCGAGCCGACATCCACTGCACCACATCTAATATTGTTATTAGTAATGCCCCTAGCATTACAATGGTGCGATATCGAACAAAGTAGACAGGATGTTGTCACCTTCTCTTTCATTCTCTCTGTATCGCCTTGTGCCATACTAAGCTAGTCTTTGTAAATATCAGAAAGAAACGCCTCCAAGACTTTAGCACCCTACTTTGATCTTAATAGTTAAAGAAGTGAGTGCTAAGATCCTTATTGTTTTAAACTTTAAGGGCGGAAGGTTCAAGTGAGAAGAAAGAGTCTGTGTCAACACAGTTGGCTGTCCCTTCCACCCTTTTTACAGTTTGCACGCCCACACCTGTAGTTCTTCCGGACGCAAGTCACTCCAATGTTTACACCTGCCGGATATGGCATTATTCGGGACTGTGATGCAATGTATTCCGGTTCTTGTTATTGACAGCTCTTTTTGAAAGGCTCACCTGTTGTCGAGATATTCTGAATGAATCTTCCCCATTCCCCATTCCAATGTGTTGACAATAGAGGCATGTGTCCGAGCGAAAGTGAGTAAGAATCCTGTGTGTGTATTTAGGGGCGCACATTAGATAGTGTGTGTGTTCATGTTTTATTAAATTCGGAGTAGTTGGACACAAGGCCAAAACAATGAGTCTTTTGGCTAGGATTAATC
Source organism: Ascarosepion bandense (assembly GCA_037127315.1). Taxonomy (NCBI): domain Eukaryota; kingdom Metazoa; phylum Mollusca; class Cephalopoda; order Sepiida; family Sepiidae; genus Ascarosepion; species Ascarosepion bandense. The sequence continues at coordinate 754,582 of JBBBDQ010002186.1, forward strand.
TCATTAAACTAGGATTTTGTTTGTATTCTATGTGCCGGCATCTCTTAAGGATGATGGGTCTCCACAGTTAGCTATGACTTGGAACCTTATCTGGAATATTCGGTCAAAAAAAATCATTTGAAACCTCGGATCAAAAAAATAATTTGAACCTCGGCTATTGAAAAAAAATTTACTTGTAACCTCGAGTTACAAAAAATTTAATTTGGAACCTCGGGTTACGAAAAAAAATCAGTTGGAACAACAGATAACGAAAAAATTATTTGAAACCTCGGGTAAAAAAAAAGTGATTTGGGCAATCAGGTCGCGAAAAAAATTATTTGGAATCTTGGGTGACGGAAAAAAGTGATTTGAAACATCAGGTCGCGAAAAAAATTATTTGGAATCTTGGGTGACGAAAAAACTGATCTGGTACATCAGCTCGCGAAAAAAAATATTTGAAACCTTGGCTGACGGAAAAAAGGGATTTGAAACATCAGGTCGCGAAAAAAAATTATTTGGAAACCCGTGTCACGAAAATAAAATGATGTGGAACTTCAGGTGACGATGGCTTCTTCTCACGAAAAAATCAAAACAAGAATAAAATTTTCGAACAAAAAAAGACTCGGATGACGAAGAGTGTCTCAACCAACAAAACACGCAAGCCGGCTACAACGTGTCTTTTTAATAAATTTTCAAATAAGGCACAATGGGGATCCCAAAAAAAGTATAATGATGGAAGCAAATGAAAAGAAACAATGACCAGAATCGCAACAGAAGAAGCCAAACCCAAACATCTTGCTACTTAGTTTGATTATAAATATATATGCTGTGTTACAGAAAATTCGAAAATTAACGAACTGGTTTAACAACCGACATACTGAAATTATTTGTAGATATTCTATTTTTAACCAAACTGTATATTTATATATTTATTTCTAAATTTATGATAAATTTTGTGCGAAAATGTGTGCCATTTGAACCTGTGACCCCCATCAACATAGGGAAAGCCACCAATTGACCACTCGACCACGAATGATAATGATAGTCTAAACGAAGTCAAATCATGCCTACATAACACAATTTTCAATTCTACGCAAATAACCATCTCTGCTCTGAAATGTATCGTGATGTCAACAAATGTAAACGTACAATGTTACGGAAAATCCCGAAGATTAATGAAATGGTTTAACAACAAAAATATTGAAATTATTTGTTTGAACATTATTTTTAATCGATACTCGTATTTGAGAAGATATATGATTGTGGTCGATTGGTCTAAAACGGACCAGATCAATTGGTGGCTTCCCCTATATTGATAGGGGTCGCAGAATGACGCATATCCTGCCGAATGACGCACATTTTTGTACAAAATGTATTTATGAATAACCAGGCCGGTAGAAATAAATATAGTGTTTGATTAAAAACAGAATATCTACTCAAATACGAGTATCTATTAATAAATAATGTTCAAACAAATAGTTTCATATTTGTCGGTTGTTAAAGCCATTTCGTTAATCTTCGAGACTTTCCGTAACATTTCAAGTTATATAGATTTTACTCTGTTGTTGCTCTATTTGTAATAAATATATATATAATTTATTAATCGATGCTCGTATTTGAGTAGATAAATCCCTTGAACATGTCAAATGCAATCCATGTTGTACAAAACAGCCGATGTTTGACTGTGAGGTGAAGTCAGGCAATGTACATTTCAATAAGAAATAACACTACAATAACAAAACAATCAAGAATTGTTCCTGGCTTAGATCAAATCAAAATGAAGTAGATTACTAATTTAGAAGTTCGCAGTGTACGACCAAAATAGATTTTTTAAAGCGGTCCTTGATCAGTGATTTTCACTCGTTGATGTTAGTCGCTGGTCGCGTTCTGAAGGTGGTCGTTCACTAAGGGTCAATTAATATTAGCAAATCGTCCGTACATAGAAAAAACAGTTCCAAAAATGTGTGACATTCGGCAAGATTCGAACCTGCAACACACACACGTTTTCGTAACAAAATTTTTCGTAAATAATCAGGCCGGTAGAAATAAATATACTGTTTGATTAAAAACAGAATATCTACTCAAATACGAGTATCGATTAAAAATAATGTTCAAACAAATAAATTTAAAATGTCGGTTATTAAACCATTTATTAATCTTCGGCTGTGGGATAAGTGGGTGGCTGCTGGAAGACACTATGTCTGGCAACAGGACTCTGCACCATGCCTCACAAGCAGGAGAACCCAGTCATAGTAGTGATACAAATTCTGCGACCACATCACCTCTTACATCTGGCTACCTAACTCCCCAGAATTCGACCCCCATGATTATCATGTGTGAGGTGCATTTGAGCAAGAGAATAACAAAACTTCTTGTAGCTCCAAATATTAATACGAGCATTCATAAACTTAAACAAATAAAGCCAATGGCGATTTTATTGAACGAATGTATTCTTTAGTATTTCAAGATATTTCTGTGTAATAATCTGTTGTATCCCAGGAGAGGATAAACAAAGAACGAATAGTGCAAGAAATAACTCTTAACACTGAGGATATATAAATAGAGATTTATTATACCTCAGTACAATTAACCAAATACAAGTACACCAACGAACAGTTAGCAAGAATAACAAGTAAAAAGGCAATGTCTCTGTATAGGACGTATGCGTCCGTCTTGAGAAGAAGGCTTCCGTCTAGTGACGTGTAACTCTCGTCTAAGGCCGATGGCTCTCGATATCGCTCGTATAATGACGAAGACTCTCGATCACCCCTGTGTAATGACGAAGATTCTCGTATAGTCACGAACATTCTGTGGTTCGTTCTAGTCCCGGTCTTTTATAACCCGGGTCATACCCATTCCTGGGTAAGACAGGATATTTCACTACAACATTATCGGAATATATTTGTTAAAATGAGATGTCAGTGAGATATATTAAGATAATATAAATGAGATATATTGCCAAAGCTAAATTAATTTATAATTAAATTATAAAAACGAGATATATTGCCATAATTACATTTTTGTGCAATGAAGACAATTCGTCCATCTCACCCTGTATGTCTGTTAAAATGAGATGTCGGTGTTATTTTTCATTTTGACATTATTTATATGATGCATCGCAATTTTCATGTGTCATTATTTCCTTGGGTTCTTAATAGTAACTCGCATCACTTAAGCACCCACTAAAGTACGTTGCCTGTCTTTTGAAAAGAAAATGATTGATATCATTTTTCATGTCTAAAAACCTAAGGCGTTCTCAAATCAAGAAACTTAATGGTTTTCTATATGGACCTCTACTTATAAGTTATCTTTAATTGAAAGCTAAATGATTAAATTCACTATTTCCGGGAAGCAAAACCTCTGGTGTATTTCAATTTGAGATTATATTGATTGAAATATCAATATCAATACTTTGAGAGTTGTCCAAAATTATCATTTTTTCGTCTACAGATTGACAGATTTGCAAACAAAAGTTGATTCTCGGTTTTAAATTCGTGCAAAAATAAAAGATACATCCATGACACGCTATTTTTAGAAAATTGTTCAATTTAAAGTTCAACTAATCTGATCTGAGACGAGTATTATTTGTTTATAGCATGAAAGTTAGAATAAAACTATTTCTTAATCACAGAGGTCATAGCTTTCTCAATTGTTAAGTGATTGATAACAGGTAGATGTAGTGATAAGCTAAGTATGGTTGACCAGAATTGCTATAATTGTTTAAATTTTTTCGGTAAGGGAAAGAAAACGCGTGAAATACGTGACCTTTTAGTGCAACACACGAAATACTATACTTTGAAAGCATCACACACACACACACACACACACACACACACACACACACACACACACACAGAAAGAAAGAGAGAAAATTAATTTTCATCCTGCATATATACAAGTCAACCATCCGTCCGTGCATGGAGTACTGCTGCCATTTATGGTCAGGCGCCCCTGCCGTTCTCCTCAGTATTCTCGACAGGCTCCAAATGACAGTCTCTAATGTGATAGGTACTGATCTGGCGGCTCAACTGCAGCCACTTCCCCACCGTCGAAATGCGGCCTCCCTTTGTCTGTTCTATAAATACTTTCATGGCTTCTGCTCCAACGAACTTAAGTCACTGGTGCCTCTTCAACAGGTGTTTACTCGTGCAACCAGATTGGCAACTGGGTCCCACCCATTCACAGTTAGGTTAGTCAAATGCAGACGACAATTCTACTCCTGCAGCTTCTTCTCTCGCACTTTCCGCCTGTGGAACTCTCTCCCATATTCTTGCTTTCCTGACGGCTACAACCTCCAGAAATTTAAATGCAATGTCAATACTCATCTATTAATCACTGGACTCTAGCTCTCCCCCTCTATATCCTTCCCTTTCTCTCCACCTATGTATCTGCCATCGCACCTACATTCTCAGCTTTCTATTGCTCCTTTCTAACTAGTTTGTACTCCTCACTCTTTTCTAATTAATCTTTTTACAGTTATGTAGCCGGCCGCTCATCACTGGCATTTCTGCCTTGCTCGGAGTGAAATGATTAAAACAAACAAACAAAAAAAACTATTTTTTGCTCAAAGATTTGTATTAAACTTTTCAATTTTCCATCATAGTCTTCACTTAATAATTTTATCATTTAACCGCAACGAGGCTTTGAAGAATAAAAAGTGAAACTTTATAAATTATTAAAATTTAAAAAAAAAACATTATTTATTGAAAAAAATCATCATACTCTAATATCCTTAATATACATACTCATAATCCACATACAGGACTATTTCGCTGTATCACAGGTCATCTACTTACCTTCGGCCCTGATCGAAACTCGACCGATTTGGTATTAGTCGGAGTCTCTAACCCCTAAGCCATAGTCGCATAGAATCAGAGAAGGGAAATTTTAGCGTTATAAATATAAGCAGCATATATATATAAATATATATACATTTCGGAATATTTAAAAACTTATCTAACTAAACGATGTCGTTTTTTTTTATTGGTCAAAATAGGTTTTCTGAAAAAAGGCTAACTGTTTGAAAAAGAAAATAGAGGAATTAGATTCCCCAAGGAGTTGTGCGTTTAGATAATAAAACATTTTTTCGAAACTTAGTATGATTTCTTGAAATTTCATGAAATTACATGGGCTGTAGGTGGGGTAATAGGTGTAAAAAAAATATTGTTACCAAAATTTTCTAACAGTACAAATTTCAAAAATAAATTGTGAATAAATTCTGAAAATTTGGTTTTTGCAAGAATTTCCAAATTAATGTTTTTTCAACAAAAAAAACATTGAGTTACGTAATATTACGTTAGCCATAGTAAACTCTGGTAACAATCTGGTCACCCGCAGATGAAAAATAAAACTCAATTTTTTACAAAAATTTCGGACGTATTTCAAAGGATTGACATTTTTTAAAAACATAATTAAAAAATGCTTTGATTATTCCTCTTAATAAGGATATAAACATTTTGACGGAAAAACTTTAATTATTAAGTGTGGGGCTTTTTTTATATTCATTTTATAACCCGGGTTATACCCATTCCTGGGTAACACAGGATATTTCACTACAACATTATCGGAATATATCTGTTAAAATGAGATGTCAGTGAGATATATTAACATAATATAAATGAGAATATATTTTATATTCTTTTTCACTTTAAAAAAAAGGGAAACACAGACTTTATTAGTAGCCTGATTAATCTTTTTGCATACATGCATACTGCTATTTTTTCTCTGAAACATTTAACTACTTACATTTTCTCTTTGAACATTTAACTCTTACAAATTAATTAACTACATACATTTTCTATTTGAGTATTTTACTTCTAACAAATTTGTTATTCTGTTTAGTTGATACAATTTTATTTCAGTTGTCTTTGGCAAATTAATAAGCATCACCGAGGCCCCTACAAATCCTTTCTAGCACGTTCGATATTTGGTTAATAATCTTGTTTGATTTTTTCCATCAGCATCCTTTGTAATATTCACAATTAGTGTTCTGGCGTGTTTTTTTTCTATTGTAAAACACGTTGATTTAGAAGTTCTTGCAAAAATAAAAAAGAATTATTTTTTAAAGAAATTTTCAGGATATATCCAAAAGAGAATAAAGGAGAGTTTGTAATGTGATATGTACTGATCTGGCGGCTCGACTGCAGCCACTTCCCCACCGTCGAAATATGGCCTCCCTTTGTCTGTTCTATAAATACTTCTGCTCGGACGAATTTAAGTCACTGGTGCCTCCTCAACAGGTGTTTACTCGTGCAACCAGACTGGCAACTGGGTCCCACCCATTCACAGTCAGGTTAGCCAAATGCAGACGACAATTCTTCTCCTTCAGCTTCTTCTCTTGCACTTCCCGGCTGTGGAACTCGCTCCCATATTCTTGCTTTCCTGACGGCTATAACCTCCAGAAATATAAATGCAATGTCAATACTCATCTATTAACCACTGGACTCTAGCTCTCTCCCCACCCCCGGATATCCTTCCCTTTCTCCCCACCTATGTATCTGTCATCGTACCTGCATTCTCAGCTTTCTATTGCTCCTTTCTAACTAGTTTGTACTCCTCACTCTTTTCTAATTAATCTTTTTACAGTTATGTAGCCCCCCGCTCATCAGTGGCACTTCTGCCTTGCTCGGGGTGAAATGATTAAAAAGAAAATTGAAATGTAATGTAATAATTAAATATAATTTGCAATTATTATTTATTTAATTTTTCATATGTAATGATTATTGTTTGAAGTTCTACATGTATTGTTTATTATTCTTATTACGTTCGGTCCTAGGCATGACTGTAAACTGCATCCGGCAGTAAGGCTTCTGATTGGGAGGTTGTTAGGAGCATGGAACTACCACTTAGTTACTGTTGTACCCAGGTTTACCCTAACCCAGAATGGTGGCACCTGTTAGGGTCCCAGCTATGGGCAAATAGTTAACCTCCACACTGGGTTCAAAACACTATGAAATTATAAAAATAGACGTTTATAGAAATTCATTCCATTTATCATCCGTTACACCCAGTGGTGTGTAAAGCAGCAACAAAGCTTCTCCACCTCTTCCTATCTTGTGCCAGACAAGCCAATGAATCCCAAGAGTACTGCATGGCTTTCATCTCATTCTCCATCGTACTTCTCCATGTCGTTCTTGGTCTTCTCCTCTTTCTTTTACCATCTGGCGTCCAGTGCATTGCTGTTCTTGTGATTGACTGTGGATCTTTCCAGAGCACATGCCCAATCCATCTCCACCGCCTTCTTGTAATGATGGTGCCCATGTTTTCTTACTTGCATCTCTTCAACAGGTCTTCATTGGAGATCTTCCCTGGTTAAAATATTCTTAGTATTAGTCGGAGGCATTATGGTGTGAAAGGATCGAAGTTTGGCGAGATCCGCCTTAGTCATTCTCCAGCCCTCAGATCCGTAGAGGAGAGGAGATACAACACAGCTCTGGTATAGCTTGAGCTCGGTGTTGCTGCTGTACTGTGTTGATCTCCAGATGTTGTTCATTTCTTTAAACATACTCCTGGCCTTGCCCAGTCTACTTTGAATATCCTCTTTCGTGCCACCCTCGGGTCTGATGATACTGCCCAGGTAAGGGAACTTGTCTGTACGACGTAGATCTTCTCCATTCACTTTGACAGGAAGAGGCCTGTTCACGTTCAATTTTTATAGAAATATATACATAAAAATAGACTTTTATAGTAAATATGCATTTTTGAAGGAAAAATGTTACCAACAATACATTTTTGAAAAAAAAATATCAGAAAAAACATTTTTGAATACAAAACTAGAAGACATTTTCACATTGTTTTTAAATAAACAATAATAATAAAAAAAATTCATTAAAATCTGACTAAATCAACCTTCTCGCTATAACTGAACATTAAAAAACAAATACCTTAAAACCTAACCTTTTTGGCATTAAATAACCCACAGAGGTGTTGACATGCCGTTA
>JBBBDQ010002186.1:780000-857500 GCA_037127315.1 Ascarosepion bandense
ATCTATCTATCTATCTATCTATCTATCTCTCAGTTTTTGTTCATTATCTATCTTCGTGGATGAATATCTATTTGAAGATGTTCTTGTGATGAATATCTATCTATCTATATATCTATCTATCTATCTATCTATCTATCTATCTATCTATCTATCTATCTATCTATCTATCTGTTTCTGTTCATTATCTATCTATCTATCTATCTATCTTTCTATCTATCTATCTATCTATCTATCTATCTATCTATCTATCTATCTATCTATCTATCTATCTATCCTGGGCCTGTTCTATCTATCTATCTATCTATCTATCTATCTATCTATCTATCTATCTATCTATCTATCTATCTGGGCCTGTTCATTATCTATCTATCTATCTATCTATCTATCTATCTATCTATCTGAGTCTGTTGAGATCTATCATATTTGGTACCCCCCCTTTTCGTTAAAAAATAGTAAAGCATGATAAAAAAAAAGCCTCAAAGTGAATAAAAACAAAGTTTCACAGTCACATTTTTATTGACCAGAAGAAAGACCCAAGAATTTTTTAAAATAATGTTCAATTCTTTCGAAATTTTAGTATAATATGTTTTTTTTTTTTTTTTTTTTGCATCAGCGGTCTATGTAATATTCATGATTTTTTTTGTTTTGTTTTTTCGGTGAAAAACTCACTGATTTGGATATTCATGCAAAAATTAAATTGATAATGTGCTGTTCTAAACATCGTATTTTGGCTTTAATTTCAGGTGAAAATAAAGACTAAAATTCTTCAACATTTGGATAATTTTTATTAAGTTTGTTCTAAGCTTTCTGCTCACATGAGACATCTTCAGAGAGGTTACAAGGACGTTAACATAAAACATCCACCATCAGCGATGATTCTATCTTGTGTTGATATAAAACTTTACTAAGCAACGATAACAGTTATCAACAATAGCAAACGCAGTTCGTAAATTTGAAATGAAGTCACACCGCGTGAGAGCTCGAAATGATAACAGAACCATAAATTTAAATGCAATTTAATGTGCTAGGACCAGATGTAAACGTGATTTTATTAAGTGCGGGTTGTTTGGATTTAATGTACATGGCCTCTAATATCTGAAGATTCTTTTTACTGTGTGTATGAGTGAGGATTATTGTATTGTTGACTAAAATCTGTCTGATATTACCTACATGGCTATGCTTTTCTAAGAAATGTTGTTTCATTGTACTCTGATCAGAAAGGTGACAGGTAAGTCTACGAGAGAGCGTGGTTGTCGTAAAACCAATATATGTAGTGGGTTTATTATTAGTACCAGGTCAGAATACAATTAAACAACATTTGAAAATATGAAAACCTTGCTGTCTTTTAGCATGGTTTGGCGCTGTATTGTGTTCGTCAGGAGACGTTCATCTCGGAAACTAATAAAACCTGAGGTTAATTGTTCCGCATTTCTGTGGTAATATTTTGTACCGATTCCGTATTATCAGTAGTTCCAAAAAGTGTGGATGGTCCGGCACACGCTTTCACCACTCAAATCAAATTCTTTGCGTGGATTTTCTAACAACATTCATCATCTTAATTCCGTAAGTTATAAGTTTCCTTACATCAAAAGAGTTAAGGCCTTGGGGACAGGTAGAGGGTATTACTGGAAGTCTTCAGCTGGGGTTCTACACAGTGGCGATCACTGGGTGATGGCCGTTCTTGTACACACCCGTCAGCAATTGTGCTGTTTGTTTCGCTCCGTGGTGACAAGGCAGATCTATTTCTATAATCCTGGGAGCGGGCGAGAAAATAAGCCCTAAACATTGCTTATTCATAATCTCAACTTGGCAGCACGGTGTCTGGTTATCTGATTGCACATATGTAAAAAAAAATGATCCATTTTTTATAATCATTTCACTCGAAGCAAGGCAGGACTACTACTGGTTTGCATAGGGGTTACAATGAAAGGAAAAAAAAGTACAGATATTTTGAAGAAAGGATAAGAGACGAATGGGAATCAAGATGATAAAAGATGGCAATTGACGTTACTTTTAACTTTTAGAGTTTTCGCCTGGCTTCTTAGACAGTGCACTGAAAATCGATCTGCTTAGGTCTTCCGCTATGTCGCCACTATGATAGATTTATTTTATTTTTTATAATTTTGTTAACGCTGCCAGTTAATAGTTATTCTCGCCAACCAATTTGAAGTTATATCTTCTGCTTATAAAGCGAATGCTTTGCTCGTAAATTCTCTTCCAACGGTACTCTAGACTCATCTTAAGTACATTTGCCTGACTTTCCATTTAGAATCGTGTATCCACTAAATGCTTCGTCTATTTTTTTCGGTATCACCTACCAAACATTATCCGCACAACGGATGTGGACTCGATGGTATCTTTGCGAGTTCATTCCGTAAGAAATGTGCCCTTGAACGGGACCTCCTTCACTCAAAGCTCTAAAATAGACATTTCTTAAGTTTTAATATGGTTGGGAAATCTCTTCTTTAATTCCCGTTTTTAAGAACTCGGGGAAACATCTAATCCTTCAACTTATCGACATACTACTCCGATTTTTTTCGATTTCTAAAAATATATAAAAATAAATAATCCTGTCTTTTATAATAAAAACAGTGATATATATAGACATCCTCAGACAGACCTCTTTCGCTGTATCACAGAACATCAGCACAGTTAGACACCCGATAGATTTTAGCTAGGATTGAAACCTGACTGAATTGACATCAGTCGGCGATTCTACCTCTGAGCCATGGGCGCTTGGTAGATGAAAGTAGACTTTTAGCGTGTGATATACTATGTAAACATACGCCAGTAGCTAAGAGTGTTCTAATTCACCACTGAATGAACGATGCGTAGATGCTAGAGTAGCTACTGCTTTTTTCAAAGTCTACCATTCTTCCAGAGTGCTCAATCAGGGTGTGAGAGCATAAATAGTCAGCCGCAGACATATATATATATAGTAATTCTTATTATTATAATTATTATAATAGAAGATTGCAATCAATAGCTATAAAGTTTCGATTTTAAGTACCATCCTCAGGCAGTAAAATGTGGTTAATTTATTCGGTAATATATATAGATAAGAAATAAAAAAATAAATAAATGTAAAGATAAAGAGGTCATCCAATGAGATGAATTAGGTGGGCTGAAAGATTATAACATTCTAAAGAATGGTGTATGTACGATTCATGGATAGTGTTTCAATATTTTGCTAGTGAAAGCCAGGCATATCAAAAATTTCAAACCCGAAAAAAGTGTAAAACATAAAGAAAAAAAAGATAAAGGCAAAAAGAAAAAAGAAGAAAAGAGAAGAGAGAAGAGAAAGAAAAGGGAAAAAACTAGCAAAGAAATATTAACACGTTAGAAAAGATAAAATAAAATAAAATAAAAGTAAATATAAAAAATAAAATCAAAAACAGCATAAAAGAAAAGAATAACACAAAAAAAAATCAAAGTTAGAATTAAAACAGAAATAAACATAAATTCTTAAGTAAAAATAAAGAAATAATATTAGGTTGTCCCAAAAGTTGCAAAAAATTAAAATTTTACTCGCAAAACAACAAAAATTATTGCTCAAAATAAAGACCATCATTTTCCAAGACTTTCTGCCATCGATCTGCAAGCTTTCGGATCTGGTCAAAGTACCATTCAGCCGACCTCGAATCAAAGAATTCTTGACACGCTTCCTCGACTTCATCAAACGTGTCGAATCGGCGGCCCTTCACAAAGTGTTGCATTGAGCGGAAACGGCCGTAATCTGATGTAGCACAGTCAGGACTGTAGGCTGGATGTGGCAGAACCTCAACGCCGTCCAGCTCTGCAAACTTGTCTTTGGTCTTCCTGGCGGTGTGTGGCTTGGCATTGTCCTGCTGCATCAAAGCGAGCTTTCGGTTGATCAGAGTTGGGTACTTTTGCTTCAACTTTTCGTGGACCCGCTCAAGTTGCTGACAGTAGAGTTCGGCACTGATGGCACAATCATGCGGAACCAACTCAAAATGCACGATTCCTTCAAAGTTCCACCAAACGCACAACACGACTTTCTGGCCGAATCGATTTTGTTTTGGAACTGACGGTGTCTCTTGTCCTTTCTGAACCCATCTCTTGTCTCCATTGTGCTGGACTGTGAACATGAAAGGGCGACTAGCGGCGGCTCTGGAAAAAAGAGAGTTCGTTTGTGTCTGGCGTGCAGGGCAGTAATCTGTTCCAAAGAAAGAAAATAATAATAATACTCACCGCTGTCTTAATAATCCACCTTCAGCTCATTCTAAAGGAAAAAAGAGAGGAGGCCCTCGAGTGGAATTTTTATAGACTGAGGAAATGGATTATGGGTAGAGAAATGGATTATAAAACTGACCGACCAAGTTCACTGGGAGATCAGTGGCGTCAATTTCTTGGCGAGAAGCTGACGCAGAGAGACGCAGTGAAAAGGTGGAAGGAGGAAAGTGGAGTAGGAAGAGGAAGAGGCGTAGCAAGAAGCCAGCTGGGAGAGCGTTGAATTGAAATCCAACGGTCTGCGGTTCGATCCCTGGTTCTGCACTCACTAGAAGAAAGTGTGCAACAAGCTACTTCGGCGTAATGGGGGACAGGTTCGACCTGAAATTGATTCCAGAGTTCAGTGGCTCGACCCCAGTACTTGATTGGGTGGAAAAAGTGGAACTGCATTGTCTCTTGTCTGGTGTCAAAAACATTGAACATGTGATTCCTCTGCGTTTGTCCGGTGGGGCTTTCGCTGTGTATCAACAGCTCAGTGCTGAGGAAAAACAGAATTATGAGAGGATCAAGGCAGCCCTATACAAAGCGTTTGCTATCGACCCCGCCACTGCCTGGGAGCAATTTGAGGCAAGACAATTACATCCTGGCGAAACTGTGGACGTATATTTGGCCGAGCTGACGAAGTTGACGGTGTTGTTCGGTGGGCTGCCCGAGCGGGCCTTGGCATATAAATTTCTGGCGGGGCTCCCAACCGGAGCAAAACAGCTCCTGCGGGCGAGCTCAAACATAACCTCGTTGCCCCTTAATGACCTGGTGGACCGAGCCAGAACCGTGATGAAGGATAATTCCGAGCTGAGAGATCCGGTAATCGCCGCTGCACAATCCACACCGAGTGATGATAAACCGTCTCAGGGCCTTAGCCCGCGTGGTGGGGTCGTGTGTTATAGGTGCGATGGCCAGGGCCACATTGCAAGGAACTGCAGACGGCGACCGACAGCTGTTCGCTGCTACCGGTGTAATGAAACCGGACATATGGCCCGGGATTGTGCGGGAAACGGGGCCGGGGACAAGGTGCCGGCGTCGACCTTTTCCCCAAAGCAGAAATTAGAGGCGCTTCCGATCATTCAGGTCTATGTCAACGAGACATTGTGCTCAGCACTCCTCGATTCCGGGTGCTCCCGCACCATAGTGTTCGTAGACCTCTGCCACACTTGGAAGGAGAAGGGTGTCAGGGTAACCACCATCAGTGGAGAATCGCGGACATGTTGCGGGGTGGGTGCGATAAACATCCGTACAAGAACAGGAAACTCGGCCAACGTCGAGGCGCTAGTAGCGCTCAAAAAACCACTGAACTTTGACCTGCTTCTAGGCTATGATGCCATCAGAGCCCTAGGTGGTGTTCACATAACGCAGACGGGGGAAGTGCAGTTTCAAGAGAGGACCCCAGTGTGCGCAGCGCTGAGGATCGACCAGCCAGACTTTAGTGTCGAATTTGACCAGCACCAGAAGGCTTGGACCGCCTCATGGAAGTGGTCGGGAAATCAGGAGCCAGCAAAATTGCGGAACGAAGTAGCCGAGTACCATGTGCCCGACCAAATAAGGCCTGCATACGAAGAGGAGCTTCGTGAATGGATCAAGGATGGCTGGTTAATTCCTTACCCCTATGAGAAACTTGGACCTCCCAAAGGTTTGATCCCGCTGATGGCGGTTACTCAGCACAACAAAGCAAAAGTGGGGCCAGTGATGGACTACCGCGAACTAAATGCGCATGTTGATGCATTTACGGCAGATGCTGATGTTTGCGCCAGCAAGCTACGAGAATGGCGCCAGCAGGGTTCCAATGTGTCCCTGCTGGATCTAAGAAAAGCGTATCTGCAGGTCCGGGTCAGCGAAACGATGTGGCCGTTTCAGACGGTGGTGTTTGCCGGCAGAAGGTACTGCCTTACCAGACTGGGCTTCGGGCTGAACGTGGCACCCCAAATAATGAAGACCATAGTCAACGCTGTGTTGTCACAGCAAGAAACAATGAAAGAGGGGACATCGACGTACCTTGATGACATATACGTGAACGAAGACGTTGTATCATCATCACGCGTAAGGACCAAACTGGCCGAGTTTGGCCTGATTTGCAAGGACCCGGAACATTTGGAGGATGGCGCCCGTGTCTTGGGCCTGAAAGTTCGAAAGGAGCGGGGGACCTTGAAGTGGGGGCGCGGAACTGCAGTTCCTGAAGTACCCGAAGTCTTCACGAGACGAGTGGTCTTCTCCCTGTGTGGAAAACTTGTGGGGCACCTACCAGTGTGTGGATGGACTCGTGTAGCAACAGGCACCATAAAAAGGAGGGCAAGCGCAGTCACCAAAGACTGGGATGATGAAACGACGGACGATCTGTTGGTTCGCATGGTGAAGGAGACCATCGCAAGGGTAAAGCAGGATGACCCCGCAAAGGGAGACTGGTGTGTGCAGGGAGACGAATTGAGCGTGTGGGTGGATGCGAGCTCTGTGGCGATTGGTGTGCTGCTTGAGGAGAACGGAGCTGCGATTGAGGACGCCTGCTGGCTGCGACCGACGAATGACGCTGCTCACATCAACCTGGCAGAGCTCGATGCGGTGACGAAAGGCATTAACCTGGCACTCCAGTGGAAAGTCAAGAAATTACACATACACACAGATTCGCTGTGCGTGTACCACTGGATATCAAACACACTGACAGGTAAGGCCAGGGTGCGCACCAAGGCGGCCAGCGAGATGCTGATCAGACGGAGGTTGGAGACCATAAGAAAGCTAGTAACAGAGTACAATCTGTCTGTGGATGTGGTACTTGTCACCTCAAACTGCAACCTCGCTGATAGGCTCACTCGGGTGCCTCAGAGATGGATTGATGCCGTGAAGAAAGAAGCTGGGCCAGTACCGTTACTATGTGCTGCCTCTGTGGAGGCGGCAGATAAAATCAGGGAAATACACCACATTAGTGGGCACCCCGGAGTGAGACGGACATGCTATTTTGTACAATTGACCAATCCGTCAGTGTCAAAAAGTGCAGTGAGAGCGGTGGTCAAGGAATGCCAAACATGCCAGTCAATCGACCCCGCCCCAGCGAGATGGCGGAGGGGTCGGCTGGGAACAGACATGACTTGGAGCCGACTGGGTATGGACATAACCCATTATGGCAGCCAGCACTTCCTCACACTGATAGATTGCGGACCGACGAGGTTTGCGATCTGGCGCCCGTTGGCACGCCAGGACTCCTCCAGTGTCATCCGTGAATTGGAATCCATATTTTACGAAAGGGGGCCGCCTGAAGAGATCCTCACGGACAACGATACTGCCTTCTGCAGCGTAGAATTTAGGCGTTTTGTAGACGAGTGGGGGATCAGGCTCAGACACCGATGTGCATATGTGCCGAGTGGCAACGGCATAGCAGAGCGGTGCCACCGAAGCGTGAAGAGGACCGCGGCCAGGAAGGCGTGCACTATTGCAGAAGCGGTCTATAGATATAATGCAACACCGAGGGATGCTGTGACTGCTGTGAGCGCACCCGCCAATGCGATCCATCGCTACCGAGTGCGCATCAAGGGCATTGACGCGCGTCTGCCTGATCGGCGGGGAACAAGAGGGCCGTATGAATTAGGGGACACCGTCTGGGTGAAGCCTCCCAATAGCTGGTGCACCACCAGTTTTCGAAGGGGACGAATCACCGGCATCGTCAGTGAGCAGGCCGTGCTGGTTGATGGTACTCCACGCCATGTGAGGGACATTCGGCCCGCCCTGAATACGAATTCGTTGACAAGTAGCGGCAGTGGTGAATCATCCAATGACGAACTGTGGATTCGACCTACGCCCAGCGAGTCTGATGGTCCGACTGCGAACCCCGACGCTGTTGCCGATAATTCCGATGCCACTTCTGAGAGCTCAGATGAAGAAATCCAGACAATCCCCCTTCGTAGGAGTGCCCGCAACAAGCGGCCACGTCCGCCTTGCCACATGTGTGGTCTTGAGACCAGGGGGGAGTGTGAACATGAAAGGGCGACTAGCGGCGGCTCTGGAAAAAAGAGAGTTCGTTTGTGTCTGGCGTGCAGGGCAGTAATCTGTTCCAAAGAAAGAAAATAATAATAATACTCACCGCTGTCTTAATAATCCACCTTCAGCTCATTCTAAAGGAAAAAAGAGAGGAGGCCCTCGAGTGGAATTTTTATAGACTGAGGAAATGGATTATGGGTAGAGAAATGGATTATAAAACTGACCGACCAAGTTCACTGGGAGATCAGTGGCGTCAATTTCTTGGCGAGAAGCTGACGCAGAGAGACGCAGTGAAAAGGTGGAAGGAGGAAAGTGGAGTAGGAAGAGGAAGAGGCGTAGCAAGAAGCCAGCTGGGAGAGCGTTGAATTGAAATCCAACGGTCTGCGGTTCGATCCCTGGTTCTGCACTCACTAGAAGAAAGTGTGCAACATGGACCAGATAGACCCATTTCGCAAGTGTTTACGAACTTTTGGAACAACCTAATAAGAGGCATACCACTTAACTAGGATCCATCACCGCGAGAAAACAAACAACAAAAATTAATACACTGATGACACGAACAGTGGAACAACAACGTGAGGAAGCACCCAGAGAAACACCAGCTTCTGGAACTTTGCCATACCAATTCGCTTTCCGATATCTTGTCGGAAATTTACAGATGTAACGGGTCTCCTGATTGGCTGATTTAACCCGAACCTCGTTTTGAACTTTAGGCGGGCTTTACCAGAGGTTTTTGTTTTTTTTCTGATGGTTTTGTTCTCTCCTTTTTTCAGCTAGCACGAACAGTATCGGACGTAATTGTGCCGCTCCGGATTTTTGTTGCAGCAGGGCCTAAATTGGCGCCCACTTGTCTCGCTGTATCGAGACCATCTTACCAATTCTTTGTAATCTTTTAGGCTAATGCCACAACTTTGTAACAGAGAAAATCTCTTGTTACCCTTCTTACCTTAAAAAGGATACCCTATGGGCAAAGCCTTGCCTTCCTAGAGAAAAATTCTCTAAGCACTATCATCTTATACCAAGATAAGAAACTGTGAAAGAAGCTGACCCAGAAGAAAGTTCCTGTACGTCGCGGATCGCAGTTCCTTGTGTCTTTTTCATCCCACTCCTAGACGGAGGATACTATACCAAGCTAAGCAGAGAAAAGAGACTATACCAAGCTACACCGTAGCAGCAAAATTCAGCATATTTTTGCAAGACAAATAAATTGTTTTTCCTATACCAGGTATGTCTTGTTATGTTTGATAATTTCCTTTCACTGCTTAAGCGCTAAGCTATGTGAATATATTTCTCACAATCTGTGTCGCACTTTCTGTCTTCTGTTAAAACACTTCCCTCGTATTTAAATTTTTGTACTTGCTTGCTTTTAGTATCCCCCTCCGCGTGTTTGGCATTTTAAGTTGCTCTTTTTGCTGATGAGAATTCGGTCTTCTTGCAGTTTATTTGTAGTCCTTTCTTGTCACTCTCTTCAGCTACCTTATGTTGTTCAATCTGTTGTAAAGTTTAGAATCATGGGACCCGTATAACACCCGTATCAATAAGCAGGGTGTCTTTCACAAAAGTTGTCTCCGCGCGATCTGCGGCTATATATTCTAAACTAGCAGAATGCGGCATTGTTCGAATTGAGACTTTTCTTAGTGGCTGTTCATGCTGCAAGAATGATTGACAACAGAATACCTAAGGTCCTCATGTATAGCCAGCATGACAGTGGACAAGGAACTGGTAAAAATTCGTATATATATATATATATATATATATATATATATATATATATATGAATAATTACGGTCATATCGGTTTGAATACACCTGTACTCCTCCGATAACCGAAGTTAAGCAACGTTGAGCCTGGCCCGTATGCGTGACCGCTTGGGAATGCCAGGTGGTGTAAGCGTCCTTGATGAATGTGCGTTGTGGTGCAGTTGATTTCTCGGAACGAAAAATCAAGGAGCCGAGTTCGAATTCCGGTTGAATTCCCTGCAATCATTTCGCGCAAATACTTTTGGAAAAAGTTAGGGTTTAAATAATAGGACAGATTGGATTTTATAGCCTTGTCTGGCAGCCAGTCTACCAGAGCAGGTAGAGACAACCTGCTGGGGGATAATTAAAAAAAGTGCCTATCTAAGCGCCTATGTCGTGCTACCGGAACCAGATGGAATGGGAAGAGAAAGTGAGGCTGACGATCATGCTAAACTCTCCCTCACTTAAATCCAATTAAAGCGCAAGTCATGACTTTTACCATCACTTCAAAAGCCCTGCGGCGATGGATGTGGCAAAAAAGCGACAGGTGTGGACCCACTGGCGGTCGCAGCTATAACTCTGCCGTAACAGGCTCTTCCGAGCAAAAGATTGGACTTATCAGCCACCTCCGCACCCACCTAAAAAAACATTTAGTGACTAGAAGTCGTGGTCTTCGTCACTTGCTAGGATAAGAAGGAATAAAGACAAAGGTAAACTTATCTTATTCCATGTATTTCGCCCTTTGATGGACTTTATCAAGGCAAATTTATTAAATTTTTCTTCTGCTCCAACGAACTTAAGTCACTGGTGCCTCCGCAACAGGTCTTTACTCGTGCAACCAGACTGGCAACTGGGTCTCAGATCAACCAAATGCAGACAACAACTCTACTCCTCAGCTTCTTTTCTCGCACTTCCCGTCTGTGGAACTTGCTTCTTTATTCTTGCTTTCCTGACGGCTACAACCTCCAGGAATTTAAATGCAATGTCAATACTTATCTCTTAATCACTTGACTCTAGTTCTTTCCACAACGCCCTGTATATCCTTTCTTTTCTCTCCACCTTTGCAACTGTCTTCACATCTGTATTCCCATCCTTCTCTTGCTCCTTTCTAACTGGTTCGTCCTTCTCTTCAATCTCATAATCTTTTTCTATGTAGCCACCTGCACATCAGTGGCGTTACCGCCTTGCTCGGGGTGATATAATTAAAAAAAAATATATATTGACCCGTAAACAGATATTGAATGACGGAAGACAGCAAACAACACATAGACTTAAAAATAAAATATATTGTCAAGTTTATTTTTGTTATAGAAAAATACGACAAAAATAACATTAAAATTGGGATTTCTGCCCAAATACACACCTTTTTACTCATGCAACACCAAGCAAGGCAATAAAGCCGCTAAGAATCAGGAAATTACTGAGTATGAAAGAATATAAGAAACAGATTTAAGAGCGAGAACAATAAATGAACAGGCATCAAGAAGACAGAAGATATCATTGCATTTAAAAAGCTAACTGGGAAGTAAAAAACCAAAAGAGAGTTTCACAAGCAAGAAATGAGTTTCAGTTTGAGTTTTGTTTAATGGCATATCAACACCTCTGTGGGTTATTTAATGCAAAAAAGGTAGTGTTTTAAGTTTTTTTTTTAATGTTCAGTTATAGTGAGAAGGTTGATTTAGTAAGATTTTAATGAGAATCTTTTGTTTTTTTTCTTTTCTATTTTACAAAACTGAAAATGTCTTCTAGTTTTGTATTCAAAAATGTTTTGCTGAGAATAATTTTTTTTCCTTCCAAAATGTGGATGGTAATCATTTTTTCTTCAAAAATGTATTATTGATAATATTTTTCATACAAAAATGTCTATTTTTCTATAAAGTCTAGTTTTATGTATACATTTCTAGAACAGTGTATTTTTATACTTTCATAGTGATTTAACCCCAGTTTGAAAGTTAACTATTTACTCATAGCTGGGACCCTAACAAGTGCTACCACTCCGAGTCAGGGTGGACCTGGGAACAACAGCAATTAAGAGATGGTTCCATGCTCCCAATCAGAGTCCTTGCTGTTAGATGCTGTCTACCGTCATGCCCAGGACCTATATCTATTAGTTTAAACAACTGCGATATATATATATATATATATATATATATATATATATATATATATATATATATGTATATTCCATTTGTTAGCGAGTTATTACGAGACTTAGGTTTCTACTATGAGTGGTGTCTTCAGGCGATTTGCAATAACTGATTTTACCGTTCACCGTTTTCTTTTAAGAATCCTCACGAAACGGTGTTTTTTTTTTAACGCTCACGTGGCAGGGAATTTTTGAACGCGCAATTTTTAAAATTAAAAGAAATTATAACGTTTTCATTCATGGTTGTATAAACCTAAAAAAACCCACTGAGTTCAGTAAACGAATCTTTTTTTTTTGTAATTGCTAGATCCACTCGTCAGTAGCGATCAACAAATATAGATAATTAGAAAATATCACTAATGTAATTTTAAAACAAGTTAAATATTGGTATATGTTGGAGGCCGTTAAATAATTTCACTTTTATTAAATTAAAAGGCAGAGAACTTTCTAACATTTTTTTTTATCGTTTCACCCGATGGAAACAAAAAGTTACAAGTTGGTTGCTTGATGTCGAAGAGAATGGGTAGAAGTTAGTGCGGAGAAAGGACAATAAAACAACAGGTTTCGAGAAAACCAAAGAGGGTGTAGTGGACAGAGGTCCACTTACTAATTTAAGTTTTATGAGTCGACTCGACGTAACATGGGGTCATGATTTAAAGCAGGATTTAAGAAAGAACAAAAAGGCGAAAGTAACCAGAAAAACAATGTATTGACAAAGGTTACATGGGGTTGAGAGAGCATGCATAAGAAAGTGAAAAGGAAAGAGTCATTCCCCTTCGTCTGTTCGTAGAAACAAAATAAGATGTATGAAGTTTTTACTCTAGCTGAAAGAAAGGTTTGTAACAATTGTTAAGATTATCGTAAAGAGTTCAAAGTTCAAATCCTTGATGAAGAAAGTCAGACAGAAGACAAAGTTCTGTGTCTGTGTGTGCGTTGAGTAGAGAGAGAGAGAGACTTACATGCGAATGTGGCAGTCTGTGGATTTCTACTGACGAAGGTTGGAAAAATTGTGAATTTATGTGTAGGAAGTTATTTTATGTAAGGTCCATGTTTGAATGAAAGTTAATGTGCATAGTGTTAATGTCGGAGAAGAAAAATAAAAGAAATTTGCGCCACTAATTGCTACCCGCAATTAGTGCGCGTGTGTTTGTGTGAGTTAGGAAGACATGTTTGCTCTTGTCCCGGGACGAAATCCTAACTGACTACCACGTGATGTTCTTCGCTTTTATTAGCATCGTTTTGGCGGAAAAACAAGTCATCACGTGGACGCCGAGTGACCATGCGTGTGTGTGTGTGTGTGTGTGTGTGGGTGTGGGTGTCAATGTATGAAACCCCACAAGGGCGATTGACATTTCATTTAAATTTTTGAAGATTGTGGAGGCCAAAGAAGAAAGAAAGTTGAAGAGTTTCGTAGACGAGAAGACAATAGAGTTAATTACATAGAAAAAAAATCATACGTTACTCATGCAGAAAATACAAGAAATTATTACATAAATGTGCTGACATCTTTCATGGAACGAAGAGGCTAATGATTATGATATAAAATAGATTAGGTAAGGTATGCTAAAGTAGAACAAATAAATAAATCTATCAAGTTGAAAACCAAAAAAAAAATAAAATAAAATAAATAAATAAATAAATGCTGTAATGAACAAACGAAACTGATCGCCACTAGCTAACTTTTCAAAACGGGATAAGTGGCGGGAAACGAGTGTCAATATGGCCGACAGTTCGTTTTCGGATTGTTGAGATAGTAATTTCATGGCTGACTGGTGAAAGAGGTGCTTCATTAGGCTACCATTAAGTTGCTTTTTGAATGTTAGCGATACACCTCGCCGTGCCTAGGGGTTCCTTAAGTGTCACCAGTTCTTGCATAGCGAATTGAAATCTACCGAGAAGGCCGGTCAGGGTCGGGGTGGATTGCTGTGGCAGGGTGATAAATGCGAATGATAAGAAAGAAAGCGAAGAGGCGTGGCTGGGGAGGTCAGTAAAGTCAGTTGGTTAGATTGGATGAATGATTAAGAGCACGAATCAAAAAACATAGGGAAGGAAGTGGGAGTTCAACTCACCCTCTCTCTCTCTCTCTCTCTTTCACACACACACACACACACACACACACACACACACACACACACACACACACACACACACACTAACAATGCAAAAATCTCTCTCAGTAACTTGTCATCATCGCGCGAAGTTTATAACATTGTTAACGCTTTTTCTTCATGTACCGTGTCCCTTCAGGACGTAGGCGATCATGGACTTCCGTTTGGATCTGTCTTTTTTTTTTTTTGGTATCACGTCCAAACCACACTCTGCCATCCATTTGCTAAGGCCAGTCAAGTACGTCTCGCGCTGCTTTCCCATGTCTCTCCTTCCCTCTATCCAACCTGTGAGTATTAAATTCTCCATGCCCTCCTTCCTCATTATATGTACAAGGAACATCATCTGTCTTTTCCTGATGTTAAGTATGAGTTTTCTTCTCGTTTGCATCCTCTCCAACACTTTATAGTTGCTTACGTGCTCAGTCCGTGGTATTCTCAGCATCCTTCTGTAGAACCACATTTCTGCTGCCTCAAACCTCTCCTTCATCCTTGATGAGATCGTCCAACATTCACTTCCATACAGAAGGACAGATATCACATATTCCACAATGTGTGTGTGTGTGTGTGTGTGTTCCCATAATAACTGCGCAAACGTTAAGTGAAAAAATGAAGGATAGCTTGACACGACTGAGATTGTAACTTATTTATTGATATAATTTTAGAAAATGCTAGAATACACTCAATAGAAATGTTCGAGAGCCACACATGGTAGAGGACTAACATATATATGTGATAGTCAATCTAATCAGCTAGTGACCAAATTTTTAAAAGAGTTCGCTACGGCAAACGTAATATTACAATACTCATATTTTCCGGTGAAAAACATTAATTTGAAAATCCTTGCAAAAATCAAATAATCGTCGGATTTTGATGAAATTTTCAGTACTTATTCACAAATGACTGAAATTATTTTGAAACCATTATTTTGTATAAAATCTTGGTATATATATATATATATATATATATATATATATATATATATGTTACCCCACATCCAATTAATTTCTTGAAATTTCTAGAAATTAACTATCCACAGAACTTTGTTTTATTAGTTAAATGCTGGACTCCTTGGGGAATGTAAATCACCTATTTTTTTAATTTTTTTTTTTTTTTACAGTTGCTCCTTTTCAGAAAATCTGCTCCGAATAGGAGAAAAAGAATACAATACACCTATTTTTATTTAGATAAACTTTTAATTACTTTTATAAAGAATATATATTAAGGATATCATAGTCTGAAGAGAAAAATCTTTTTCAACGAATAATAAATTTTTCCAAGAGTTGTTTTTATTTTTATTTTTTAATTATGGTAATTTAGAAAGTTTTAAAAATCTTCAAACATTTCTTCCAATTATTGTTTCAATTAGGTTATTAAGTTAATAAGTGAAAACTATAGTTACTAATCGAAAATTGAAAAGGTTAATACAAATTTTCACGGACCAAGATTTTAACAACAATTAAAACATTTTTCTTTCGTGTGCAGATATGAGTTTGTTTCTTTTTTTTTTATGGTAGGCCATAAATGCCATACGATTAAAAGGTCACGTGTTTCAAGGGTTGCAGGAAAAATTCCTTACTCCGGCAGGAAATTAATATTGAGCATCAGGAAGAGACAGTTAAAGTTCTTGGTACATGCAATGAGGAAGGAGGGCTTGGAGAACTTGATACTAACAGGCTAGATAGAGGAGAAAAGAAACAGCAGAAAGCAGCGGATAACATATTTGAAGGACCTGAGCAGGTGGATGACGGAACGACGGTTGCGTGGTGTAACAGAAGGAAGCATGCTAAGAGCCACCAGAGATAGGGAGACGTGGAAGGCCATGATCACCTACGTCCCGAAAGGACAAAGCACATAGAAGAAGAAGAAGACAATTCTTTCATTTCGCTTCCGTGTTTCGTGTCTATGTTTTCACACTCAAATCATACTTTCAAAATTTTAAGTAAGTTTTACTTGTCAATTCCTAGTTTCCTCCTTTTTTTAAATTAATTGTGATTAGGTACCTTCACTAATTCGTGATACCTAATGTTTTAAAAAATGAAAAAAAGCTTTCGTTTCTTTTTAGCTAAATTTTAGCTTTTTTTAGCTTAATTGTTAAAGGATGTGCGTTGTGGTGCATTGGATATCGGCTCGGAACGAGAAATCGGGGAGCCGAGTTCGAATACCAGCCGAATTTATTGCATTCACGTACGTGCAAATACCCTTGGGAAAGGTATTAATCCGTCTATTCCTTCCAGTTATGGGGTAAATAACAGGGCAGATTGGGTTCTATAGCCTTGGTCGGCAACCAGTCTACCGCAGAAAGCAATGGCAACCTACTGCGGGATAATCTTCTGCCGAGTCAGTCATGTTTCTTTCGAGACATGATCGCCCAAGCGTGTATCGCGTATGGCACTTAACTAACTGACTGTTAAAGGTATTGGATAATAATTAACTAAAATAATAGTGTAAACATTTATGTTGTTAACTGTAAATTTTAAGTACGATAAGAAATTAATAACTTTATCTGATCATGTCATAAACATCATCACAATTAGTATTAATAAAGAATAATATGAAAAATAGATTTTAAAAGTATAAATTAATAGATATCATTATATTTCATAAGCTGAGTGACCTCTGAAGATGACGATTTGGAGGAAGGAGTAGCAGAAGAAAAAGAAGAAGATACAGAAGACACAGGAGGAGGAGAAAAAGATGTGGAGGAAGGAGTAGTAGTAGTAGTAGAAGAAGAAGAAAAAAAGAAGAAGAAACAGGACAAATAGAAGAAGAAGCAGATGAAGAAGTAACGGATAAAGAAAAAAAGAAAAAGAAGTAGAAGGAGCAGTAGTAGTAGTAGCAGTAGTAGTAGTAGTAGTAGTAGAAGAAGAAGAAGAAGAAGAAGAAGCAGGACAAACAGAAGAAGAAGCAGATGAAGAAATAACGGATAAAGAAAAAAATGAAAAAGAAGTAGAAGGAGCAGTAGTAGCAGCAGCAGCAGTAGTAGTAGTAGTAGTAGTAAAAGAAGAAGAAGAAGAAGAAGAAGAAGAAGAAACAGGAGTAGAAGGAGCAGATGTGGAGGAAGTAGTAGTAGTAGTAGTAGTAGTAGTAGAAGAAGAAGAAGCAGGACAAACAGAAGAAGAAGCAGATGAAGAAATAACGGATAAAGAAAAAAATGAAAAAGAAGTAGAAGGAGCAGTAGTAGTAGTAGCAGTAGTAGTAGTAGCAGTAGTAGTAGTAGTAGAAGAAGAAGAAGAAGAAGAAGAAGAAGAAGAAGAAGAAGAAACAGGAGTAGAAGGAGTAGATGTGGAGGAAGGAGTAGTAGTAGAAGAAGAAGAAGAAGAAGAAGAAGAAGAAGAAGAAGAAGAAGAAGAATAAACAGGACAAATAGAAGAAGAAGCAAATGAAGAAGTAACGGATAAAGAAAAAAAGAAAAAGAAGTAGAAGGAGCAGTAGTAGTAGTAGCAGTAGTAGTAATAGTAGAAGAAGAAACAGGATAAACAGAAGAAGAAGCAGATGAAGAAGTAACGGATAAAGAAAAAAAGAAAAAGAAGTAGAAGGAGCAGAAGAAGAAGAAGAAGAAGAAGAAGAAGAAGAAACAGGAGTAGAAGGAGCAGATGTGGAGGAAGGAGTAGTAGTAGTAGTAGAAGAAGAAGAAGAAGAAGAAGAAGAAGAAGAAGCATCAAAAGAAGAAGAAGCAAATGTGGAAGAATAAGTATCAGTAATAAAAGAAAAATCAAAAGAAGATGAAGAAAAAACAAGAGAAGAAGAACCTCAAGGAGAGATAATGAACTAATTTTTTAAGGTATGTTACACAGAGGATGTGCGTTGTGGCGCAGTGGATATCGGCTCGGAACGAGAAATCGGAGAGCAGCGTTCGAATTCCAGTTGAATTCATTGCATTCACTTATGCGCAAATATCCTTTGGAAAGTTATTAATGCGTCTCTTCCTTCTAGTTATCGGTTAAATAGGACAGATTGGGTTCTATAGCCTTGGTCGGCAACCAGTCTACCGCAGAAAGTAATGGCAACCTACTGCGCGATAATATTCTGCCCAGTCAGTCATGTCTCTTTCGTTTTTCACGTATGGCACTTAACTGACTGACTGACACAAATCTTCACTCATGCTTATTGTCGTGTGAATGCCAAATTCTTCAAATACTTTTACCAATTATCTGTCACCGAAATTTGACCTGATTTTATTGACCGGAATTCCCTTTCTGTTTACATTTGTCTCAATACTTCCGTATTGCTCACATGCCGCGTCTTAGTCTGAGAGAAAAACAGCGAGCCTAAAGTGATGCATACGGTAATGGTAATAATGACCGAAACATTCGGCATTCATTGGCCAAACATACAACAGCCGGTTGAAATTTATAAAATCTTTCCCTTGAAACAATTTTATTCATGAAGATAAATTTCTCAAGTTCAATAGCTGTTGTTGCTCATTTTTTTTTTTTTAATCATTTCACCCTGAGCAAGGCGGAAACACCACTGATGTGCAGGGGGTTACATAAATGTTAAAAGATTAATTAGAAAAGAGTGAGGAGTACAAACTAGTTAGAAAGGAACAATAGAAAGCTGAGAAAGCAGGTGCAATGACAGATACATAGGAGGAGAGAAAGGGAAGGTTATACAGGGGAGGGGAGAGAGCTAGAGTCCAGTGGTTAGTAGGTGAGTATTAACTTTGCATTTAAATTTCTGGGGGTTGTAGCCGTCAGGAAAGCAAGAATACGGGAGTGAGTTCCACAGGCGGGAAGTGCGAGAGAGGAAGCTGCAGGAGTAGAATTGTCGTCTGCATTTGGCTAACCTGACTGTGAATGGGTGGGACCCAGTTGCCAGTCTGGTTGCACGGGTAAACACCTGTTGAGGAGGAATCAGTGACTTAAGCTCATCCGAGCAGAAGCCATGAAAATATTTATAGAAGAGACAGAGGGAGGCCACATTTCGACGATGGCTGCAGTCGAGTCGCCAGATCAGTACCTATCACATTACAGACTCTCCTTTGGAGCTTGTCAAGAACACTGAGGAGAACGGCAGGGGCACCTGACCATAAATGGCAGCAGTACTCCATGCACGGACGGATGGTTGACTTGTATATATGCAGGATGGATTCAGGTGGAAAAAACATCCTGGATCGACATAGTGACCCAACCTTCTTAGCAGTAGATTTTGCTATGGATTCAATATAGTGGTTCCATTTGAGGTCTGAGGACAGGGTAAGTCCGAGGAGGCGTAGTGTATTACTCTCCGGGAGAATCACCTGGTCCATGCTTATGGGAGGCAGAAGAGTTTGCCTGTAATGGTTGACAGACAAGAGCTTGGTCTTAGAGGAATTGAAGTTGACAAGCCACTTCTTGCCCCAGTTCACCACAGAGTGTAGATCCCGCTCAAGGTCAGCAGCGAGATTATGTCTGTCCGCCACGACAGGTTTCTTACTGGAGCGGGAATATATTGTAGTTTTAGTATAGTATGGGTCTTCTTCCTACCCTTTTATAGGAAGTAGCGTGATTCGACTATCCATTTTAGCTGCTGCTGCGGTTGTAAGTCCTCAAGTCATTTTTTTAGCTTATTTGTTTAGAGTATTGGATTATCTTAATATAAACTTATTTGTAAATGGAACTTTGTCTCTGTGTGTCAGTGTGTGTGTGTGTGTGTGTGTCCGTTACGTATAAACTCCGAAACGGCTGAACCGATTTTCTTCAAAATTTACACAGTTGTACTATAAGCGTCTGCGAGTGTTCTCGTCTAGGTTTTGTGTCGAGCTCCCCCCGATAAATATCGAAAATCGATAATCGAAAAAATCGGGTTATAGAAGGAGTGATTCGATTCTAATCAAATTTGATACACTCATAGACAAAGATATAAGGAATGATATTCAGAAGTTTCAAGGCTGAAGTTCTTACAATAGTGCAGAAAATCGATTATATATATATATATATATATAATTGGAGTAGATAGATCTATCTATCGCCCGGTTCACACGCCACTCACGTCTATTGAACAGGTTAAGAGGCTCATCCCTTGTTCCCTGTTTAGGATGTGGTTTCCGGCTTTCTCTTTTCCAATTTTCTCACTTTGTTTTTTTTTTTTTCAATTGGAGTAGATAGATCTATCTATTGCCCGGTTCACACTCTACCCACGTCTATTGAACAGGTTAAGAGGCTCATCCCTTGTTCCCTGGTCAGGATGTGGTTTCCGGCTTTCTCTTTTCCAATCTTTTCACTATTACGTATCCCCCTGCACATCAGTGGCATTACCGCCTTGCTCGGGGTGATACGATTAATATATATATATATATATATATATAAAAAAGGCAAGATGTTTGTGTGTGTGTTTATTTATCTACCTGTATGTCTGTATTTTTTCAACCCTTTTATTTTAGTTTTTGCTTCGGGTTTGGCTTTAAGTAGGTATAATTGTAGTTCTTAGTCTCAGCCATGATAACATTTACTCAGTGGACTTATTTAGCCTTCAAAATTCATTTTACGACGAAAAAAACTTATTTGATATCGATACCAGGAAATCAAAATTTGACTTACATCCATTCATTTTTCTTTCAGTCTATGGTTTCGCTTTAACTGGAAACAACTATAGCTTTTAAGTCTTCCGTGCCAACGTCCAAAGAGTCTGAGCTCCAGGGCTATGGATTAGTTTTAAAGCTTTCATTACACCCGAGCAACGCCGGGCTATACTGCTAGTAATTAAATAAAATAATAGTGTAAACAATTATGCTGTTAATAATGAAATGTTAAGTACTATAAAAATTAATAAATAACTTTACTTGATCATGTCATAAACATCGTAACAATTATTATAATAAAGTATGATATGAAAAATAGATTTCAAAAATATAAATTAATAAATTTCAGGAATTGATTTTGTCATGTTATGTGTTTTTATTCTCTGTTATTAAATTTTAAAATTAATTTAAAAGAAGCGTAAAGCCTTACGTTTGAAGTAATTAAAGTTATAAATTTTATAACTAAAGTCATTAAAATTCAATAATATAACAGATAATTGCTAAAAATATGTTAATTTTTTCAAATTACTAGATTATTAAACCCAGAAATGATACGTTCATTTAGGTTTCATAAATGTATGTCATTTCTGGTCCACTATACTTAGCCAGACGTGTTACGTGAATGATAACAAGTTGTCATCAATCAGTTCGCAGATCAAAAAGGTAAGCCCTCTGTGATTAAGAAACACTTTTATTTTTAAATTTCATGCTATAAACAAGTAATATTTGTTCACAATCAGATTAATTTAACTTTAAATTTGCTAATTTTCCAAAGCTAATTTGTCACAGTTGTATTTTTTTTTTTGCAAGATTTTGAAAATCGAGACTTAACTTATGTTTTTACAAATGTATCAATCGTTCAAAAATGGCCGAAAAAGTCAAAAAAAAAAAAATAATTCTCAAAATTTTATATTTTCATTATCACAATTTCTGTTTGAAGTCCACCAGAGTATTTTGCTTACTGGAAGTAGCAGATTCAATCATTTAGTATTCAATTAAGCTAAAATTAAAGCTTCAAGGAAACTTTATTTTCAAAAATTCAATTTAAAATTTAGCTATCGAAAGTGAATGTTGGTAATAATTCGGATATAAGAGAAACCCGGATATAAGAGCGATCTTTTCTGTTCCCAAATTAGAGCCTGTGGTAATATATATAAAATAAACCAAACCCGGATATAAGGGAAACCCGGATATAAGATCATTTTTGTCCGGTCCTGACAACTCTCTTATATCAGGGTTACACTGTACTTAATTTCTGGTATTGCAATATTTGTATGTATTTCGTTTCCATCTGTATCTTCGTGTGTGTAGATATGCCTCCACTTGTGTTGATTTGTGTATGCTGACGAATGTTAGCGAAATCGGGTGCTTAACCTTCTCGGGTACTCATATTGTGTACCGATCCGGGTGTGTGCATCTATTAGCCAACAAACAAACATGTCTGCCACTTTACAAAAACAATGAATGTGTCTATCGTCTAACCAGCATGTCTAGCCCCCTCACTACCCACATCGTCCCAAGGCTCCATTGTCTTATTGACAATACTGGATTCTGTATACTTTAAGCTTGCTCCCCACCACACTTTCTCCCCACACTTGCATTTAAGAGGCTTCATCATATAGAATCAGGAAATGATAGACTTAAATCGACTTTCTTTCATCAAGCCAACGGACACGATGACGCTATGTTAGCCATTTGTAGCTTTGTCATGGCGAATATATTCGAAAGGTGATTTTAATAAGCGTAGCTTAGTTTGGCACACCATTAATGTATATCTTTTGTGCTTTAGGCACTTCGATGTGGTGTAATGGTTAACAAGCTTGTCTTGCAAGAACAATTACGACTGAGTAATGAGTTCGATCCTCACTAGGTGTCCCATACTTTCGACCTTTGTCTCCATCTAAGATGCGTTTAGAAAATCACCATTCATATCTTTTCTGCTTTAGGCACTTCGATGTGGTGTAATGGTTAACAAGCTTGTCTTGCTAGAACAATTACGACTGAGTAATGAGTTCGATCCTCACTAGGTGTCCCATACTTTCGGCCTTTTACTACATCTAAGATGCGTTTAGAAAATCACCATTCATATCTTTTGTGCTTTAGGCACTTCGATGTGGTGTAATGGTTAACATGTTTGTCTTGCTAGAACAATTACGACTGAGTAATGAGTTCGGTCCTCACTAGGTGCCCCATACTTTCGGCATTTTACTGCATCTAAGATGCGTTTAGAAAATCACCATTCATATCTTTTGTGTTTTAGGCACTTCGATGTGGTGTAATGGTTAACAAGCTTGTCTTGCAAGAACAATTACGACTGAGTAATGAGTTCGATCCTCACTAGGTGCCCCATACTTTCGACCTTTGTCTCCATCTAAAATGCGTTTAGAAAATCACCATTCATATCTTTTCTGCTTTAGGCACTTCGATGTGGTGTAATGGTTAACAAGCTTGTCTTGCTAAAAGAATTACGACTAGGTAATAAGTTCGATTCTCACTAGGTGGCCCATACTTTCAGCCGCGTACTACATCTAAGATGCGTGTAAAAATCACCATTCATATCTTTTGTGCTTTAGGCATTTCGATGTGGTGTTATGGTTAACAAGCTTGTCTTGCTAGAACAATTACGACTGAGTAATGAGTTCCGTCCTCACTAGGTACCCCATATTTTAGGCCTTTTACTACATCTAAGATGTGTTTAGAAAATCACCATTCATATCTTTTCTGCTTTAGGCACTTCGATGTGGTGTAATGGTTAACAAGCTTGTCTTGCTAAAACAGTTACGACTGAGTAATGAGTTCGATTCTCACTAGGTGCTCCATACTTTCGGCCTTTTACTACATCTAAGATGCATTTAGAAAATCACCATTCATATCTTTTCTGCTTTAGGCACTTCGATGTGGTGTAATGGTTAACAAGCTTGTCTTGCTAGAAGAATTACGACTAGGTAATAAGTTCGATCCTCACTAGGCGGCCCGTACTTTCAGCCTCGTACTACATCTATGCTGCTTTTAAAAATCGCCATTCATATCTTTTGTGCTTTAGGCATTTCGATGTGGTGTAATGGTTAACAAGCTGGTCTTGCTAGAACAATTACGACTGAGTAATGAGCTCGACCTTCAACCCCGTTACATTTGTCCTTGTACTACACCTAAGCTATGTTTAGAAAATCACCATTCGTTTCTTTTGCACTTCGATCCTCACATTTCAATTGATTGATTTAATTCAAATTGTAAAATGAAGGTTGTTTTGAACGCGCAAGCTTCTAGATCCTTTCATACGAACGTGGGCATCCCTCAAGGCTCCATTCTTTTCTGACCTTCATCAATGATCTTACTGATGTAATGAGTTTCCAAGTAGACATCTACGCAGATGACAACACATTCTACTCCCGTCTCAATAAAAAATCTGTCAAGGCTGACAAAGTAAACCTAGCTGCTGCCCTGTGATTGAATGGTGTATGAAATGTTTCGTAAATTTCAATGCTTTCAAAACGAAACTACTCTCCTCTAACCACCATAGAGAAACTTCGCTGCCGAACCTTAAGGATGGATGACGTTAGTCTCCTAAAGAGTAACACACTGCGCCTCCTTGGCCTCACTCTATCAAACGACCTCAAATAGAACGATTACATCGAATCAATAACTGCATTTACAGCCGAAAATGTCGGGTCACTATATCAGGCTAGGAAGTTTTTCTCGTCAATATATTTGACACATATTTTTAATTGTTTCACCCCAAGCAAGGCGGGATCGCCACTTATTCGTAGGGGCTACACAAGAGTAAAAGTTTAGACAAGAGGATAGTGAAGAGAAAGACGAACCAGTTACCGGGTGTGTCAGAGAAAGGGCAAGAGAAGGATGGGAATAGAGGTGTGAAGACAGTTGCGAAGGCAGAGAGAAAGGAAAAGAACAAGATATACAGGGTGATGTAGAAAGAACTGAAGTCAAGTGGATATGGGAAGGGAATTGACATTGCATTTAAATTCCTGGAGGTTGTATCCTCCAGGGAAGCAAGTATATGGAAGGGAATTCTACAATCGGGAAGTGCGAGAAAAGAAACTATTGGAATAGAATTGTCAACTGCATTTGGTTGACCTTACTGTAAACGGTTGGGGCCTTGTTGCCAGTCTGGTTGCACGAGTGCATTCTTGTTGTGGGGACACCAGTGACTTAAGTTCGTCGGAGCAGAAGCCATGAAAAGAGACAGAGGGAAGCCACACCCCGCCGCTGAGAAAGTGGCTGGAGTCGAGCTGCCAAGTCGGGACCCGTCACATTACAGATATGAATCTATCATTCGTCCGAGCATGGAATACTGTGGCCATATCTGGTTGGGTGCTTCTGCTATTCATCTTGAGGTTCTCCACAAAATCCAAAGGAAGATGAACAATAAAATCGACCCTTACTTGTCAGAACGTTTCCAGTCACTTTTAAATCGATGTGATTTGGAAAGAATGGAAAAGCAAAGGAAATTAATATTGAGAACCAGGAAGCGATAACTAAAGTTCCTGGGACATGCAATAAGGAAAGATGGCTTGGAGAACCTGATACTAACAGGGCAGATAGAGAGAAAAAGAGACAAGGGAAAGCAACGGATAACATATTTGAAGGGCCTGAGCGGGTAGATGACAAAACGGGTGCTGCGAGATGCTACAGGAGAAAGCGTGCTAAGAGCCAGCAGGAATAGGGAGACGTGGAAGGCTATGCTCGCCTACGTCCTGAAAGGACAAAGCACACAGAATTATCTGTTATTGTGCATGCAACGAGATTGACATCAAGGTCTTACTCTTTACCGTCGAAATAGTTAAATGTAACCGTCACTTCTACTATTACAGTTTCTTTTCTCACACCTTCCGTTTATCAAACTTCCTTCTGATTGCTTCCCTGATAGCTACAATCTCCAAACGTTTAGATGTAACAATAATTGCCAATTCTTTCACTTTAATTCCCATCCATCTCGTAAATTTTTTAGACACTCCCTGTTTCCTGCTTTTTATCTCATTGTAACAACCTGTGCACCAGTAGCAGTTCTGCCTTGCTTAGAGTTAAATTATTACAATATATATATATAGAGAGAGATAGATAGACATCCGCATACAGATCTGTTTCGCTGTATTACAGCTCATCCGTGCGGTTAGACATCCGATTGCTTTTTACCCAGGATTGAAACCCGACCGAATTGGCGTCAGTCGGCAATTCTACATCTGAGCTATGGGCGCTCGGTAGAAGGAGGCAGACTTTTATTATCAGTATAGCCCGGCGTTTCTCGGGTGTAATGAAAGCTTTAAAACTAATCTATGGTCCTGGAGCTCAGACTCTTTGGACGTTAGCACGAAAGACTAAAAAGCAATAGTTGTTTCCAGTTAAAGCGAAACCGTAGACTGAAAGAAAAATGAATGGATGTAAGTCAAATTTTGATTTCCTGGTATCGATATCAAATAAGTTTTTTTCGTCGTAAACTGAATTTTGAAGACTAAATAAGTCCTCTGAGTAAATGGTATCATGGCTAGGACTAAGAACTACAATTATACCTACTTAGAGCCAAACCCGACACAAAAACTAAAATAAAAGGGCTGAAAAAAATACAGAAATACAGGCAGATAAACAGACACACACACACAAACATCTTACCTTTTATATATATATATATATATATATATATATATATATATATATATATATGTGTGTGTGTGTGTGTGTGTGTGTTATCGATTTTCTGCACCATTGTAGGAACTGCAACATTGAAACTTCTGAATATCGTTTCTTATGTCTTTGTCTATGAGTGTATCAAATTTGATTAAAATCGGACCACTCCTTCTATAACCCGATTTTTTCGATTATCGATTTTCGATATTTATCGGGGGTACCTCGACACAAGACCTAGCTAAGACCACTCGTAGGCGCTTATAGTACAACTGTGTAAATTTTCAAGAAAATCGGTTCAGCCGTTTCGGAGTTTATATGTAACGGACACACACACATAGACACACACACACAGACAAAGTTCCATTCATAAATAAGTTTAGATTTGTGTCGTTCAAGTTGATCAATAAATGTTCTTACTGTTTTAGGGCTTCTTTATAAAGTTACTATTAAAAAGTTCATGGAACCGTTCTGACGATACCGAATATTTAGTAACACTCACATAAACAACATCCACTGCAAGGAAGGTTGGATCACTGCGTCGTGCCAGGATGTTTTTTCCGCCTGAATCCATCTTGCACATATACAAATCAACCATCCGTCCGTGTATGGAATACTGCTGTCATATATGGTCAGGCGCCCCCGCTATTCATCTCAGTGTTCTCGACAGGCTCCAAAGGAGAATCAGTAATGTGATAGGTACCGACTTAGCAGCTACTTTCTCATCGACGGGATGTGGCTTCCCTCTGTCTGTTGTATAAATATTTTCATGGCTTTTGCTCCGACGAACTTAAGTCACTGGTTCTCCTGCCACATGAATTTACTCGTGCAACCATACTGGCAACTGCGTCCCACCCATTCAAAGTTAGATTAACCAATTGCAGCTGACAATTCTACTCCATAAGCTTCTTTTCTCGCACTTCCAGCCTGTTGAACTCTCTTCCATATTCTTGCTTTTCTGACGGCTACAACCTCCAGGAATTTAAATGCAATGTCAATACCCATCCCTTAACCACTTGACTCCAGTTCTTTTTACATCACCCTGTATATCTTTTTCTTTCTCTTTGCAACTGTCAACACGCCTGTATTCCAATCCTTCTTTTTGTTCCCTTCTCTGACACTCCTTGTAACTGGTTTGTCTTTCTCTTTACCCTCCTCCTATCTAATCTTTTACTCTTATGTAGCCCCCTGCGCATCAGTGGCATTACTGCCTTGCTTGGGGTGAAACGATAAAAAAAATCGGGTGGTTTCACCTACTGCACGATAGAAGCGTAAAAAGAAACGAACGAAAAATATCCACTAAATTCAGGAAAATATATATGGCCATGGTGAAACTTTCGTGGCCAGATGCGTTTCCGCGGAAGCTGACCGAATATCAGAAGTTGATTTTGAACACCCAGCACTAGAATGTTTGTCTGAAATACAAAATACAATCAAATGATGAAAGAATTGTAAAGAGAGAGGAGACAGTGTCAGACAGAAAGATGGAAATATATATATATATATATATATATATATATATATATATATATATAGAGAGAGAGAGAGAGAGAGAGAGAGAGAGAGAAGGGGGTTAGTGGGGGTGAAGAAAGGTAAGTAAATTGGTAAGTTGATATATTTTGTGATTTATTTGACTTGTGGTTGAGGTTATTTTTAAAGTACCGTCGACAATCCATTTTCGCATCTTCACCGAAAGGGGGGATGTTTGGCATAGGTGGTGGAGGGTTGCGGAGGAAATATCGTTTATTCTTACAAGCTTCGGGGCGTGATTGAAACTCTTTCAGTAATTAAAAAAATAGTTCAATTTAATTATCTTACTTTAAGGTTCTTCTTTATTCAGAACGTGTGCGAACATGGGTCTCGACAGCTTCCAATCTTAAGCAATATTTCACCCTTCCTTTTCTTCCTGTTTCCCTGTTCTGCTATTTATTGATACTTGCTCAATTGGTAGGTTACTCATTGAATCACACATGACGTCAGGTACAAAGAAGAAGAAGAAGAAGAAGAAGAAGAAGAAACAGGAGAAGAAGCAGATAAAAAATTAACGGAAGAATAAAAAGAAGAACAAGAAGTATAAGGAGCAGCAGAAGTAGTAGTAGTAGAAGAAGAAGAAGAAAAGAAGAAGAAGAAGAAAAGAAGAAGGAGAATAAACAGGAGAAACAGGAGAAGAAGAAGCAGATATGAAGGAAGGATAAGCAGTAGTAGTAGTAGTAGTAGAAGAAGAAGAAGAAGAAGAAGCAAATGTGGAGGAATAAGTAGCAGAAGAACAAGAACAAGAAGAACAAAAACAAGAAGAAGAAGAAGAAGAAGAAGAAGAAGAAGAAGAAGAAGAAGAAGAAGAAAATGTAGAGGAGTGAGTAGCAGAAGAAGAAGAAGAAAAAGAAGAAGCTGATTTGGAGGAAGAAGAAGAAGAAGAAGAAACAGGTGAAACAGGAGAAGAAGAAGCAGATATGAATGAAGGAGAAGCAGTAGTAGTAAAAGAAGAAGAAGAAAAAGAAGCAGCAGAAGAAGAAGAAGAAGAAGAAGAAGTTGATTTGGAGCAAGAAGAAGAAAAAGAAGAATAAACAGAAGAAGAAGCAGATATGAAGGAAGGAGAAGCAGTAGTAGTAGAAGTAGAAATATCAGTATCAGTATCAGGAGAAGAACCTCAAGGTGAGATAATCTTTTTACTCGGCTAAAGCCATGTGTGCGTTGTGGCGCAGTGGATATCGACTCGGAACGAGAAATCAGAGAGCCGAGTTCGAATTCCAGTTGAATTCCTTGCTGTCACTTACGCGCAAATACCCTTGGGAAAGGTATTAATCTGTCTCTTCCTTCCAGTTATGGGTTAAATAACAGGACAGATTGGGTTCCTATAGCCTTGGTCGGCAACCAGTCTACCGCAGACAGCAATGGCAACCTACTGCGGGATAATCTTCTGCCCAGTCAGTCATGTCTCTTTCGAGACATGATCGCCCAAGCGTGTATCACGTATGGTAATTAATTAACTGACTGACTGAAAGCCATTTTAAAAAGACAAAGCGCTTTCATAGTTCTGACAGTTTAGATATTTCTGAACGGCTTTGGCTGTTATGACATCTGCATGTGTGTTTTGATCAGTCGAGGATACTTAAGAACCTTTTTCGGGTTGCAGTTTCTTTTCTCTCTTTATGCAGTTTAACTTGTTCTGACTGTTCTCATCTTTATTATGATATTGAAGTTATACTATCCGGCCTTCTTCAGGTGATATACGTTGGAACTTCGAACAGAACCCTATATTTTTTCCACCGGAGTAGATTGTTCTCGTTTCGCATTCGATGCCTTTTCTGGATATATCAGTTTCAGTTATTAGCAACTCGACTCTACAATTTTTTACAGCATTTTTGGTCGAGTCAATGGATTACTCTAGCCAACGATTTCATCTACTATGTTCCTTTTTTTCCCATATACTAATTTAGTTGTAACTGATCCATACATCTAGACATTTGAAGTGTTTCTGCTGTAAGATCTGTAAAATTAAGCTAGCGTTCCTTGCGAAATCTAACTGAAATCACCTCCGCGCACGAACTCGACCGTCTATTCTGGACTTGTATGAGAAAGCCACGTGGGGTAAGTCTTCAATAAAATGAACAATCCAATCAGTAGTTAATTGGGGCAAGAAATGGCTTGTAAATGTTAATTGTTCCCTTCTAAAACAAAACTGTTTTCATTTAACAACCACAGGGAAACTTTTCTGCTATCCATCAGTATGGCTGATGCAAGTATCCTTGAAAGTAACATACTGCAACTCCTTGGACTCACTTTTTCAACCGACTTGATGTGGAACGAATACAACGGATCTATAGCTGCATCTACTGCCAGGATAGTTTAGGTTTATGGCGCAGGCCAGAAGGTTTCTCTCGTCAGAACCCATCTTGCATATTTATAAATCTACCATTCGTCCGTGCATTGAATACTGTTACCATATCTGGTCAGGTGCTCCTTCTATTCATCTCGAGGTTCTCGTCATAATCCATTTTGCATATTCATAAATCTAACATTCGTCCGTGCATTGAATACTGTTGCCACATCTGGCCGGGTACTCCTGCTATTCATCTAGTGGTTCTCGTCAGAATCCATTTTACATATTTATAAATCTAACATTCATCCTTGCATTGAATACTGTTGCCATGTCTGGTCAGGTGCTCCTGCTAGTCATCTCGAGGTTCTTGTCAGAATCCATTTTGCACACTTATAAATCTACCATTCGTCCGTGCATTGAAGACTGTTGCCATATCTGGTCGGATGCTCGTGCTATTCGTCTCGTGGTTCTTGACAAAATCAAACGAATAATCTGCAATGTAACCCATCCTGACTTGGCATTTAGACTTCAATCTCTTTCTCTCTGACGTGATGCGGCTTCCCTCTGCCTTTTCCTACATTTTTCCCCTTTTGCACTGTTCATGTGTATCTAAGCGTGCTACTAATCTGGCATCTAGGTCACACCCGTTTACCTGTTGAAATAATTCAATGCAACCGCCACTTTTACTTTCAATGTTTCCTTTCTCGCACTTCCCATCTGTGGAACTCCCTTCCATATACTTGCTTCCCTTATAGCTACTATTTCCAAAAATGTAAATGCAACAATAATTGCCACTTTCTTTCTTCTTGAATCCTATCCATTTTTTATCCTTTCATCGGCACCCCCCTGTGCACAGTCTTTTTTCTCAGTGCGAACACTGCGTAATAGTGACGGTCCCAATTTGTTTTGAGTGAAATGATTAAATAAACATATAAAAAAATTAAAAACCTGATGTGATCCCAAAGTCACAATTCTCCGTGACCAAGGTTTTAAGCGTGCCGGCCTTGTTAAAACTGTTGATTACACCAGAAACAGTCACAAAATCACTAAAGTCCGCTAATTATAGAAGCAGTATAAACTTCAGGTAGGCTCTGTTGGAGTTGATCAAACACAAATATGCCAGAGCAGGGACTGTCTACCTGCCATGAAATAACAGGTGAGATCGGAAACAAGTAACTGTCACAAGAGAACAATATAAGGTACACAGATGATACAGTGCTGATAGCAAACACTAAAAAAAACAAAAAACTACAAGACCTCCTACAGAAGGTAACTGAAGAGAGTAACAAAAAGGACTACAAATAAACTGCAAGAAAACCGAATGCAGGGTCATCAGCAAAAAGAGCAGCCCAAAATGCCAAATGCAGGTGGGGGATACTGAAATCAAGCAGGTACAAAAATTTAAATACCTGGGAAATCTCCTAACAGAAGACGGAAAGTGCGACACAGAGATCCGAAGGCAAACTGGCATGGTGAATGACGCGTTCCAGAAGCTGAGTAAAGTATTAAGAGACAGGAAACCTTTCCTAGAAACAAAGAAGAAAGTACTAGATTACTATGTGATGTCATTTCTTCAATGTGGCAGTGAATGCTGGACAATATCATCAAAGATGAAGGAAAAACTTGAAGAAACTGAAATGTGGTTATACAGAAGAATGCTGCGGATATCGGATCGAACATGTGGGCAATGATGAGGTTTTGGAAAAGAATGGAAACGAAAAGGAAATTAATATTGAGCATCAGGAGAGACAACTAAAGTTTCCTGCTTGACAACCAGGAAAGAAGCTCGTTGGAACAGAAGCTAGAATAATATTTGTAGAAAAAAGGGAGGAAAGCCAAAGTTGGTCGGTGGGAAAGTAGAGCTGCTATATCGCGATCGATTACATTGCAGATAATTTTTTGGATTCTGTCGAGAACTTCAAGATGAATAGCAGGATCACTCGACCAAATATATCAACAGTATTCAATCACAGCGGGACTATTTTGAGGACCTTAGATGTTATTCTTGGATTTGTAATCGGAGGCAACAATTTGAAGAACATAAGGTACGCAGATGATACAGTGCTGATTGCAGACACGGAAAGGAAACTACAAGACCTCCTACAGAAGGTAGCTGAAGAGAGTGACAAAAAAGAACTACAAATAAACTGTAAGAAAACTGAATGCATGGTCATCAGCAAAAAGAGCAACCCAAAATGCCAATTACAGGTGGGGGATACTAAAATCAAGCAGGTACAAAAATTTAAATACTTTGGAAGAGTTCTAACCGAAGACAGAAAACGCAACACAGAGATTCAGAGGCGAATTAGCATGGCAAAGGATGAGTTAAAAAGACGAGATAGAAGATGACAATTGACGTTGCACTTAAATTTTTGTAGTTTGTAGCTCTCAAGGAAGCAAGTATAAGGAAGGAAGTTCCGTAAGCGGGAAGAGAAAGAGAATAAACTGATAGATTAGAAGTGGCGGTAGCTTTTGACTAATTTACGGGAAAAGGATGGGACCTAGTTGCCAATCTAGTAGCACGAGAAGATTCATGTTAGCTTGACAACCAGGAAAGAATCTCGTTGGAACAGAAGCTAGAATAATATTTGTAGAAAAAAGGGAGGAAAGCCAAAGTTGGTCGGTGGGAAAGTAGAGCTGCTATATCGCGATCGATTACATTGCAGATAATTTTTTGATTCTGTCGAGAACTTCAAGATGAATAGCAGGATCACTCGACCAAATATATCAACAGTATTCAATCACAGCGGGACTATTTTGAGGACCTTAGATGTTATGCCTGGATTTATAAAATTTGAAGAACATAAGGTACGGAGATGATACAGTGCTGATTGCAGACACGGAAAGGAAAGTACAAGACCTCCTACAGAAGGTAGCTGAAGAGAGTGACAAGAAAGGACTACAAATAAACTGCAAAAAAACTGAATGCATGGTCATCTGCAAAAAGGGCAGCCCAAAATGCCAATTACAGGTGAGGGACTCTAAAATTAAGCAGGTACAGAAATTTGATTACCTAGGAAGTGTTTTAACAGAAGACAGAAAATGAGACACTGAGATCCGAAGGCATGACGAAAGAAGTATTCCAGAAGTTGAGAAAAGTATTAAGAAACAGGACAATTTCACTAGAAACAAAGAAGAGAGTACTGGATTGCTATGTAATGCCAGTTCTTCAATATGGCAGCGAATGTTGGACAATATTTTCGAAGATAAAGAAAAAACTTGAAGTAGCTGAAATGTGGTTCTACAGAAGGATGCTGCGGATATGGACAGAGCATGTGGGCAATGACGAGGTTTTGGAAAGAATGGAGACGAAAAGGAAATTAATACTGAGCATCAGGAAGAGACAACTAAAGTTCCCGGGACATGCAATGAGGAAGGAGGGCTTAGAGAACCTGTTACTAACAGGTCAGATAGAGGGAAAACGAGACAGGGGAAAGCAGCGGATAACATATTTGAAGGACCTAATCAGGTGGATGACGGAACGAGGGTTGTTTGGTGCAACAGGAGAAAACGAGCTAAGAGCCACCAGAGACAGGGAGATGTGGAAAGCCATGATCGCCTACGTCCTGAAAGGACATGATACATAAAAGAAGCAGAACTTTTATCACTGCCTTAAAAACTGTTTCTCTATTGCAAGATTTGTTAACACACCCCTTCTCTTCACTTAACGACTTAGCAGTTAAATGAACACCCAGACTTACAATCAACTCTAAACTCTCATAAAGTAAAAAATACTAGCAAGAAATATACAACGGGTCAGAATTATGTGATGTATGAACATATTTGATTGTGATATTTTCTGAAATCAATTAAACCGCAAACAAAGCTATACAACTACACACACGCAACAGGAGATTACTGACTTTGAAACAATGCGAGAAAAATATAAACTGTTAGCATAGGACTTATAATAATATGAGAAGAAGAAAACATAATTCAGAAGTCAGTCAGTTAACCCTCTAGGGCCATTCGTATCATATTAGTGGGGGATCTGTTTATTACTTCATAACAATATAGAACTGATCCCCCACTTTATGACAAGTAGAAGCCTTAATCATATTATATTATTAACCCTCTAGGGCCATTCGTATCATATTTGATACAGTATGAAAACAAGCCTTGAAAGAAATATTTTCCTGAAAAATTTTTTAAGAGAAATATTTTAAAATTTCAAATGAAAGCAGAACTGACTGCTCAGTCAATGAATACCAAATGTTTCCTTATAGGGAAATACCAAATGTTTCCTTATAGGGAAATACTGTATCAAATATGATACGAATGGCCCTAGAGGGTTAAGTAGTAATTAGTGGGGGTTCTGTTTATTACTTCATAACAATATAGAACTGATCCCCCACTTTATGACAAGTAGAAGCCTTAATCATATTATATTATTAACCCTCTAGGGCCATTCGTATCATATTTGATACAGTATGAAAACAAGCCTTGAAAGAAATATTTTCCTGAAAATTTTTTAAGAGAAATATTTTTAAATTTCAAATGAAAGCAGTACTGACTGCTCAGTCAATCAATACCAAATGTTTCCTTATAGGGAAATACCAAATGTTTCCTTATAGGGAAATACTGTATCAAATATGATACGAATGGCCCTAGAGGGTTCAGTAGTAATTAGTGGGGGATCTGTTTATTACTTCATAACAATATAGAACTGATCCCCAACTTTATGACAAGTAGAAGCCTTAATCATATTATATTATTAACCCACTAGGGCCATTCGTATCATATTTGATACAGTATGAAAACAAGCCTTGAAAGAAATATTTT
Source organism: Ascarosepion bandense (assembly GCA_037127315.1). NCBI lineage: Eukaryota > Metazoa > Mollusca > Cephalopoda > Sepiida > Sepiidae > Ascarosepion > Ascarosepion bandense. The sequence goes on from JBBBDQ010002186.1 coordinate 814,946, forward strand.
CCTGAAAAATTTTTTAAGAGAAATATTTTATAAATTTCAAATGAAAGCAGTACTGACTGCTCAGTCAATCAATACCAAATGTTTCCTTATAGGGAAATACCAAATGTTTCCTTATAGGGAAATACTGTATCAAATATGATACGAATGGCCCTAGAGGGTTCAGTAGTAATTAGTGGGGGATCTGTTTATTACTTCATAACAATATAGAACTGATCCCCAACTTTATGACAAGTAGAAGCCTTAATCATATTATATTATTAACCCACTAGGGCCATTCGTATCATATTTGATACAGTATGAAAACAAGCCTTGAAAGAAATATTTTCCTGAAAAATTTTTTAAGAGAAATATTTTATAAATTTCAAATGAAAGCAGTACTGACTGCTCAGTCAATGAATACCAAATGTTTCCTTATAGGGAAATACCAAATGTTTCCTTATAGGGAAATACTGTATCAAATATGATACGAATGGCCCTAGAGGGTTAAGTGCCTTATGTGATGCACGCTTGGGCGATCATGTCTCGAAAGAGACATGACTGACTGGGCGGAAGATTATCCCCCAGTAGGTTGCCATTGCTTTCTGCGGTAGACTGGTTGCCGACTAAGGCTATAGAACCCAATCTGACCTGCTATTTAACCCATAACTGGAAGGAATAGACGGATTAATACCTTTCCCAAGGGTATTTGCGCGTAAGTGAATACAATGGATTCAACTGGAAACATCCTTTATTAAGAAGAGGAACAATAAAAGAACAGAAATTAAGAAGACTGAGGATAACGATTGACATTGCATTTAAATTTTTGAAGATCAAAGTTGACAGGGAAGTAACAAGCAAGAAGGGAGTTCCACAAGCAATAGAAGAAGCTGTTAGGATAGAAATCTAAACTTCATTATAAATGGAACTTTGTCTGTGTGTGTGTCTGTTTGTGTGTGTATCCGTTACCTATAGACTCCGAAACTCCGATTTTCTTGAAGATTTACACAGTTGTACTATAAGCGTTTGCGAGTGTTCTTAGCTAGGTTTTGTGTCGAGGTACCCCCGATAAATATCGAAAATCGATAATCGAAAAAATCGGGTTTTAGAAGGAGTGGTCCGATTTTAATCAAATTTGATACACTCATAGACAAAGACATAAGAAACGATATTCAGAAGTTTCAAGGTTGCAATTCTTACAATAGTGCAGAAAATCGATAATATATATATATATATATATATATATAACAGGCAAGATGTTTGTGTGTGTGTCTGTTTGTCTACCTGTATGTGTGTATTTTTTCAGCCCATTTATTTTAATTTTTGCTTTGGGTTTGGCTCTAAGTAGGTATAATTGTAGTTCTTAGTCTCAGCCATGATACCATTTACTCAGAGGACTTATTTAGCCTTCAAAATTCAGTTTACGACGAAAAAACGTATTTGATATCGATATCAGGAAATCAAAATTTGACTTACATCCATTCATTTTTCTTTCAGTCTATGGTTTCGCTTTAACTGGAAACAACTATTGCTTTTTAGTCTTTCGTGCCAACGTCCAAAGAATCTTAGCTCCAGGAGCATGGATTAGTTTTAAAGCTTTCATTACACCCGAGCAACGCCGGGTATACTCCTAGTGAAACATAAGAATGAACATTTATCAACAGAGAATGATAGGTTAATTCTATACTTCTAGTTATAATAAAATGAGAAGAAGGAAGCATTATTAAAGAGATTGAACAATTAAAGAACAGTAATTAAGAAGACAAAGGATAACGATTAACATTGCAGTTAAATTTTTAATGATCAAAGCTGGCCGTAAGTAAGAAGCTGGAAGAGAGTTCCACAAGCGAGGGAAGAAACTGTTAACACATAACGCACGTAAAACTGTAAAATGAGACTTAACTGCCAATCTAGTAATGCGCTTAAATTCTAAGCACCATAGAGGAAATCTTATCAGAACAATTAGCATGCAAAATATTTATGGAAAAGGAACAGGGAATCTACTATAGAAAAGCAACTGAAACTGAGATGCCAGGTTAGAACCGATAACATAGCAGATTATTCTTCGTATTTTATGCCGAGATGTCAGCTGAAAATTTTAGATCGTTTTTCTTTCTTCAAAATGAATCTGATTAAATATAATGATACTAAATTGAAAAAAAGATATAAAAATTACTTGCATCGTATATAAGACGCATAAAACATAAAGTCTAGAATTGATTTTCGAATTTTTTTTTCTTTTAATCATTTCATCCCAAGCGAGGCAGGTTTACTACCACTGTTGCGCAGGGAGATATATAGGGGGAAAGTGATGAGAAAGAGGGGTAGGTTATAGGGGATGTCAGGTGTCGGGAGGAGGGTAATATTAATAGAAGGATGAGAATACCGGTGTGATGGGGTGGAGTGGATGGAGAAAATAGCTTGAGAGAAAGGATGTGAGTTAGTGAGACAGGAGATACCGATTGAAATTACATTTAAATTTCTGGAGATTGTATCTGTTGGGGAAGCTAGTAGAATTCCACAGGCTGGAAGTGCGAGAAAAGAAACTGTTAGAGTAGAAATTGCGTTTACATTTTATCGGTTTCACTGTAAAAGGTTGGGACCTAGTTGCTAGTCTAGTAGCTCGTGTAAATTCATACATAGGGGACACCAGTGAGCTAAGTTCATTGGAGCAGAAGCTGTGAAAGTATTTGTAGAAGAGGCACAGGGAAGCTACTTCACGTCAGTGAGAGAGCGACTGCAGCTGCGCTGCCAAGTCGGTATCGATCTCATTACAGATTCTCCGTTGGAATTGGTCAAGAACCCCGAGATGAATAGCAGGGGCACCCGACCAGATGTGGCAGCAGTATTCAATACACGGGCGGATGGTCGATTTTGAATCACTTTTATTGTTCAGTACACTTTCTCTACTTGTATATAATATGTTCCGTCATAAAGTTGTCGATCATGGCTCTCCACAATATTCTGTCCTTAGTAGCTCTTAATGAATATTGTTTTTGTTTTTTTTTTGTCAGTCATTTACTCAAATTCGCTCAGTAGCTCATGCTTTGGTTTCCTCTGTCCCTTTTCCCTTCAATCTATTCTGTGAGTATCAACTTTGCCATGCCCTCTTTTCTCATGATGTACGGGAGAAATTTCAACTGTCACTTCCTAGAGTTATGTATAAGTGTCCTTTTTGTTATTTTGTTTCTATTTTCTCCAAAACTTTGTTGTTCTTATGTTCGGTCCATAGTATTCTCAGCATCCTTCTGTAGAACCATATTTCTGTTACTTCAAGTCTCTTCATCTGTGTTTACTTCATTATTGTTCACATGTTCAGTCTATGGTATTCTCAGCATGTTTCTGTAGAACCACATTTCTGTTGCTTCAAGTTCTTTCTTCATCTGTGTTGACTTCATCATTGCTCACATGTTTAGTCCATTGTATTATCAGCATCTTTCTGCAGATCCACATTTCAAGTCTCTTCTTCATCTGTGTTAACTTCATCATTGCTCACATGTTCAGTCCATGGTATTCTCAGCATCTTTCTGTAGAACCACATTTCTGTTGCTTCAAGTCTCTTCTTCATCTGTGTTGACTTCATCATTGCTCACATGTTCAGTCCATGGTATTCTCAGCATCTTTCTGTAGAACCACATTTCTGTTGCTTCAAGTCTCTTCTTCATCTGTGTTGACTTCATCATTGCTCACATGTTCAGTCCATGGTATTCTCAGCATCTTTCTGTAGAACCACATTTCTGTTGCTTCAAGTCTCTTCTTCATCTGTGTTGACTTCATCATTGCTCACATGTTTAGTCCATTTTATTATCAGCATCTTTCTGCAGGTCCACATTTCAAGTCTCTTCTTCATCTGTGTTGACTTCATCATTGCTCACATGTTCAGTCCATGGTAATTCTCAGCATCCTTCTGTAGAACTATATTTCTGTTGCTTCAAGTTCTTTTTCTGCAGGGAGATTGCTCAGCATTCACTGACATTTAGAAAGATTGATATTACATAGAAGTTCAGTACTATTTTCTTTGTTTCTAACGATATTTTTCCATTTCTTAATACTTTGCTTATCTTTCTGAAGGCAACTTTCGCTATTCCGATACGCATTTGGATTTCAGTGTCGTACTTTGTATTCTCTACTGTACTGTATAAACATTTAGAAATAATTTAGAAATGTGGCGAATTACACCAAGTTGGTTTTTAAGCTGTCTGAAGGTAGTTGACACAAACTTGTTTTCACGTCGCCACCAATCCGTTTAACGATCATATATTTGGATAATAAACATGCAATTAAGCGAATTGTTACAGGATGACGTTTAATGATAAAGTTTATAATTGCGAAAAGTGGAATCTCTTCAACTTGATTTTAACAATTTCTTCCCGCAAGGCAGAGTTTCGATTCCAGGTTACTTAATTTACTTTAACGTTTCTTTGATGATGACCAGCGTTCAAACGAGCATCAAACATTCATTTGTGATCACACGAGTGCATCTCCTAAGCAAGTCGAGGATTTTCTAATTAAGTTACCAGCTTTGATTCTATTCGGATTTCTCCCGTTAATCTCCAGTTAATCCGTCTAAAAAAAAAAAAAAAAAAAAAAAAAAGAGAAAAAAAAAGCTGTTTTAATCAACTTGTCTATTTATCGGTTAGCGTCAGGTACCCTCTAAATGGTTGAAATCTTGGGTGTGGTTTAGTGATTAGAGCCGGCTGAGATTTTCGGGATTCATTAACTTATGCTATTTCAATAAAACTTGTTTTCAATCAATAAGAACAAAGAAGTATCAGTCAGTTAAGTGCCATACACGCTTTGGGCGATCATGTCTCGAAAGAGACATGACGGACTGGGCAGAAGATTATCCCGCAGTAGGTTGCCATTGCTTTCTGCGGTAGACTGGTGAATTATATTAATAAGTAGAAATTAGTGGGGGATCAGTTTATTAATTCATGACAATAGACAACCGATCACCCACTTTATGCCCAGTAGAAGCCTTAATCATGTTTCTATTATATTCAGTCTGTCAGTTAATTGCTATAAGTGATACACGCTTATGTCTCGAAAGAGACATGACTGACTGGGCAGAAGATTATCCCGCAGTAGGTTGCCATTGCTTTCTGCGGTAGACTGGTGAATTATATTATTATATTAATAAGTAGTAATTAGTGGGGGATCAGTTTATTACTTCATGACAATAGAAAACCGATCACCCACTTTATGCCCAGTGGAAGCCTTAATCATGTTTCTATTATATTCAGTCAGTCAGTTAAGTGCTATAAGTGATACACGCTTATGTCTCGAAAGAGACATGACGGACTGGGCAGAAGATTATCCCGCAGTATGTTGCCATTGCTTTCTGCGGTAGACTGGTGAATTATATTATTATATTAATAAGTAGTAATTAGTGGGGGATCAGTTTATTACTTCATGACAATAGAAAACCGATCACCCACTTTATGCCCAGTGGAAGCCTTAATCATGTTTCTATTATATTCAGTCAGTCAGTTAAGTGCTATAAGTGATACACGCTTATGTCTCGAAAGAGACATGACGGACTGGGCAGAAGATTATACCGCAGTAGGTTGCCATTGCCTTCTAGTCTGGTTGCAAGCCAAGGCTATAGAACCCAATCTGTCTTGTTATTTAACCCATGACTGGAGGGAAGTGACGGATTAATACCTTTCCCAAGGGTATTTGCCCGTAGGTGAATGGAAGGAATGTCAACTGGAATTCGAACTCGGCTCCCCGATTTGTCATTCCGAGTCGATATCCACTGCACCACAACGCACATCCAAAGAAATATACAATTACTTAAATACACAACGTATATCTCTGGGAAATAAAAAGATGAAAGAAAATCCTCATAGACTATTTCCATTGTTGGCTCTTATGAAAAATGAAGCATGCTTAACGATTTATGACAGAGAACATTCAAGTAATATAGGCTTTTCCATTCCCAGTAATGGTTAACGAGTTATTTAAGCAGAATAAAAACGGGAAGAACCACGTTTCCCAATTACTTGAAAGGGCTTGTTGCCCAGCACAAAATTACAAATTATTCTTGCGTAAAATAGTGTCATCATCATTTATCCATCACACCCAGATGGTGCATAGGGCAGCATCTTTTTGTTACTGTAACAAACTGTTTTTTACGGGGCTGGGTTGTCAGCCCTGCACCCAACCCCCAAACCTGGAGGACTGGTAGACCATTCTTGGTTTTTACGTTTACAGCACCTGGTATTCCCAAATGGTCACCCATTTAAGTACTGATCAAGTACTTAACTTCGGTGATCGGACGGGAACCGGTGTATTCAACACGATATAGCCGTAGACGGAAAATAGAGTACTACCATATTTGGGCAGGAGCTGTCCCGTCCTCATTTTCCAGTTTCGGTAGAATCCAAAAGGGTATCCGCATCCTTGCGGTTGATAAATTATTTGCGACTCTACAAACCCTTCTCCCATAAATATCGTGGAAAATGCTCAGACGAACTACACCTCACCTGCTTTAACTTTCACGGCTAGAAGGCACAAATTTTACGCCCATTGTAGCGAACAGAATTCATTCCCTACGTATTGCATTGGTGAGAAGTAAGTTCCACTCGAGCAGTGACCTTCATTTAACCACTGATTTTTTGAACTGACTCATAAGAGGATGCTTTCCTGATCACTACAATCGTATCCTGTTCAAGTCTAGAGTTAACAGTTATCCTCTTCATATATCCGCATAAACCGTGTCTTTTACCGTGTAATCCCCTACCACGAGTGGCTCTCGTGACTTGTCTCATCATCTTACCCCTTTTACACCCAATAATGTGTAGGGCAGTAACTTTTCATTACTGTTTCCGTAACAAACTGTTTTTTACGGGGCAGAGTTGTTAGAACTGCGCCCAACCCCCAAACCTGGAGGACCGGTTGGACCCGTCTTGGTCCTTACGTTTACAGCACCTGGTATTCCCAAACGGTCACCCATCTAAGTACTAACCAGGCTTGATGTTGATTAACTTCGGACGAGAACTGGTGTATTCAACACGATATAGCCGTAGACCTCGTGCCTTGTACAGGGTGAATATTATTAATAATGGCCGCGATAGTCGAAAGTACTTGAAAACAAATAACAAATTACCAACTTCAGACAGTTTATCCACATCTTCAAGAAGAGTCAGTTAAGTGCCATACGTAATACACGCTTGGGCGATCATGTCTCTTTCGAGACATGACTGATTGGGCAAAAGATTATCCCGCAGTAGGTTGCCATTGCTTTCTGCGGTAGACTGGTTGCCAGCCAAGGCTATAAAACCCAATCTGTCTTGTTATTTAACCCATAACTGGGGGAAGAGATAGATTAATACCTTTCCCAAGGGTATTTGTGTGTAAGTGAATGCAGGGAATTCAACTGGAATTTGAACTCGGCTCTCCGATTTCACGTTCCGAGCCGATATCCACTGCACCACAACGCATACTAACACTATTAAATACATGAATAAATTTTCCATGTGTTTGAAGAAAGCAAGGATTCAATATAATTTAATTTTATTTAAACAATATCACTTATTTTACTACAGAAATATTTTACTACGAAAATATTTTACTACAGAAATTACAAAAAAGAAAAATTACAAACACATTTAACAAAAATCTTTAATTTAATGTAGGAATAAAACAAACTACTATCACAATCTACAAAATTATTTCAGATAACTTTTGCCTTGGAAAACGTCGTAAGAGGTTTCGAATTTAACCGTTTATATAGTCTGCGGAGGTACACTACCGGCCATAATTATTAGATAACCCCAGTTTTTAAAAGAAATGATGTATTTCATACTATTTTTAGTCTTAATTGCCAAGTGGATAATTCTAAATGAAAACAGAATGGTTCTTTTGTTAATATTGCACAATAATATTGCACAATAACATGTTCGTTTGTTAATATTGCACAATAATATTGCACAATAACATGTTCTTTTGAATAACGTTCTTTTGTTAATATTGCACAATAATATTGCACAATAACATGTGCATCAAATAAACTGATGGAAAGTACGAAAAAAGTAGAATTGTCGTCTGCATTTGGTTGATCTAACTATGAATGTGTAAGACCCTGTTGTCAGTCTAGTTGCACGAGTAAACTCCTGTGGCAGGGGCACCACTGACTTAAGTTTGTCGGAGCAGAAGCCATGAAAATATTTATAGAACAAACAGAGGAAAGCCACATCCCGCCGGTAAGAAAGTGGTACTAGTCGAGACGCCATTTAATAACTTTCTCTTTCATAACTAGTAGTAAAGTATAATAACTGGTAGTAAAGAGAATTTAAATGACCTTTCCAAAGGGTATTTGCAGCTATTTACGTGCAAATACACTTGGGAAAGGTATTTAGCCGTATTTTCTCAGTCCAGTTATAGGTTAAATAGCAAGACAGATAGGGTTCTATATCCAACTGCAAAAAGTAATGGCAACTTACTGCGGGAAAAATTTTCAGCACAATCAGTCATGTCTCTTTCGAGACATGATCACCCAAGCATGTATCACGTATGACACTTAACTGACTGACTGTTATGTTATTCCAATACACTGGTTCAACCTACCATCTTGTTCTGGTGTCTTTCTTCCTGGTCAACAGGCCACAACACTATCTATCTATCTATCTATCTATCTATCTATCTATCTATCTATCTATCTATCTTTTTATCTGATTTTCATCTATCTATCTATCTATCTATGAAAGAGAATGAATTGAGCCGATGCTGCTTTGATATTGTCTATCTCTCTCTCTCTCTCTCTCTCTCTCTCTCTCTCTCCATGAGTGTGACAGGATATATATATATATATATATATATATATATATATTCAAGCTATAAGCAGCGTAACTGTACCGTGCGGATTTACTTATCCTAGTTATTATTTACTAACACTGTGTATATACTGTTCTTGTTATACTAATACACTGTTTTAAACCTATCTTCTGTTTTCCGTATCTTACTTCCGGCTAAACCGGTCACAACAACTTTGCGGCGAAGTTTCGCTACAACATCTTCATAACAAATTGTATACGAAGATCCACAACTATATATATATATATATATATATATATATATATAGTATTTACGCTCTCACACCCTGACTGAGCACTCTGGAAGAATGGGGGACTTTGAAAAACAGTAGCTACTCTGGCATGTACGCATCGCTCATTCAATAATGAATTAGAGCACTCTGGCTATTGGGCGTGTATTATGATAATATACGCGCTAAAAAGTCTGCCTTCTTCTACCGAGCGCCCATAGCCCAGAGGTAGAATCTCCAACTGACGCTAATTCGGTCGGGTTTCAATCCTGGATTAAAAGCAATCGGAGTCTAACCGTACCGATGAGCTGTGATACAGCGAAAGAGATCTGTCTGCGGATGACTATATATATATTGCCATCTTCTATCTCCTTTACACCCATCTCTCTCTTACCCTTTCATCGACATATTCTATATATATATATATATATATATATATATATATATATATATATATATATATAAATTGCCATCTTCTATCTCCTTTACACCCATCTCTCTCTTACCCTTTCATCGACATATTCTATACCATTTTTTATATTTTCTTTCCTCTCCTTTCACTGTCAGCCCATGCACACCAGTGGCAGTACTGCCTTGTTTGGGGTGAAATGATTATGATATATATATATATATATATATATATATTGAAATTTTGTTTTTACAAGGGTTTATAAATGCATTATATCTCTACACAAAAATTTTCATGTTTCAGGCCAATACTATTTTTCTTCAGTTGATATTTTAAAAATAAATGATGAAAATGATTTATTTAGAAAATATAAGGTGAATTCGTGGTTATTTATAAAATTAAGAATTGGTGGTTGGAGTATGTCACTCGTTGCTTTCCCTTGTCTCTCTTCTTCATTAACCGTGAGTATCAGATTCTCCAAGCCCTCCTTCCTCACTACATATTTCAGAAACTTCAGCTGTCTTTTCCTGATGTAAAATGTCAGTTTCATATCCATTCTCTCCGAAACCTCGTCATTGCTTTTTCTATATAGGTCAGTGAATGATGGACAAAGATGAAGAGAATATTTGGGGCAACATAAATATTGTTCTACAGATGGTTACTAAGGATTCTATGGACAGAGCATGTAGACAACGAGAAAGTTTGAAGGAAAACAGAAACAAATCTATTCCTTGCACTTAGAATCTGAAAGTTGGAATTTCTGGAACACGTAATAAGGAAAGAGTGTTTGGAAAATTTGATGCTCATAGGACAATTTGAAAGCAAGAAGAGCAGACGGAAAAAGGGAGTGAACCTATATAACGAGAACTGGGCAGGCTAAGGGGACTTATAGTAACGAAAGATAGGAAGTTGTGGAGAGACATAATCGCTCATGTTCTGAAGGGACACTGCATATAAAAGAGCTAGAAAGAGACAGGGAAATGTGGAAGGCCATGATCATCTAAGTCCTGAAGGGACACGGCACATAGAAGAAGAAGAAGAAGAAGAAGAAGAAGAAAATATTACGTCCAACAACAACTGAACATATTAAGGTTTTTAGCGGAAAACTTTCATATTTCTTGCTCAAATTTAGTTCGTGTTAAGTTACGAAGTCAACTTTGATATAGTCGAAAATTAAATAAATTCAGTTATTTTTAAGACAATGTTCACTATATGTCAATAATAATCCCCATTTGGTAGGAGTGTGTGTTTGTGTGAGACAGAGAGAGAGAGAGAAAAAGAGAGAGAACGAGAGAGAGAGAGAGAGAGAGAGAGAAACAAGGATCTTTTGTTTCTGATTTTTTGTGTAAACGGCACCACTCAGTGACTCGGATGAAGGTGCTGAAAATCATTTTTGGAAAGTAGGTTCTAGACTCTAGTAGGCCGGTTTATAGATGCAGCTTAATATCTTTCAAATCGACGGTTTTATGTTCTGAGATCATCGTCGCTACCGTCGTCGTCGTTAAGTTTATTTATTGGGGACTTCTAGATTTCAAGTCTCGTTTCCAAGTCTCGTTCAATAAAGATGCAAATTGATTTTATCTGCCATTTGTCTTAAAGAACTTTCAAATTTTCGACAACAATCATGAGCAAATGCGAGTATCTACAAAACCGGTTTATTCTTTACGAAATGATGAAATTATCGTATATAAGGAACACGCTTATATCAATTCGTTCTTTAAAAAGAGATTTTGCTGTACTTTAAAAAACAGACAGGTTTCTCGCAGCAGTTTTCTTAATTAACCGACATGCAAACGTTCGGCGGAGAAAGGAATTTTAATTGGCCTTGTATGCGAGTGTTTGTAATGCTTCCTCGGGATATGATTAACATTGTAAATGATCCACAAAGAAACATTTTCAAATTTGATGCCACTGAACCTCTGATATTTTTTTTTTTTTAATTCCTTATGTATTTTTTTTTATTCTCTTTTGGGCCAGAGAACAATATTCACTTACGAAGCGTTTGGGCCTTTTTTCTTTTTTTTCATACAGACGGCCAGGACCCCGCCAATGCAATTCATATTCTAGCAACCCACCTTTATTTTCTCTGTATTCCATTGGGGAGAAGTAAGTCCTACTCGAAAAGCTTCTTTCCGCGGACGACTGCTCTGTAGAACTGACTCCCAAGAGAATGATTCCCTTGATCACTTTTTTTTTTTTAATCATATCACCCCGGGCAAAGCGGTAAGGCCACTGGTGTGCAAGGGGCTACGTAAGAGTGAAAAGATTGGAAAAGAGAAAACCGGAAACAAAATCCTAAACAGGGAGCAAGGGATGAGCTTCTACACCTGTTCAATAGACGTGGGTGGAGTGTGAACCCGGCGATAGTTCAGACTATCTACTCCAATTGAAAAAAAAAAAAAAAAAAATAAGGAAAAGTGAAAAGATTAGAAAAGAGAAAGCCGGAAACCACATGCTAAACAGGGAACAAGGGATGAGCCTCTTCACCAGTTCAATAGACGAGGGTGGAGTGTGAGCCGGGCGATAGTTCAGTCTATCTACACCAATTGAAAAAGAAAATAAGGAACATTGAAAAGATTGGAAAAGAGAAAGCCGGAAACCACATCCTAAACAGGGAAGAAGGGATGAGCCTCTTCACCAGTTCAATAGACGAGGGTGGAGTGTGAGCCGGGCGATAGTTCAGTCTATCTACACCAATTGAAAAAAAAAATAAGGAAAATTGAAAAGATTGGAAAAGAGAAAGCCGGAAACCACATCCTAAACAGGGAACAAGCACTGTTATCTTCCACAACGATACGCACAAATGGCGTCCTAATGTAACCTTCAAATGACCCTTGGGCTTTATAAAGCGTAAACCCGTCTTAAAAAAAATAAAAAGAAAGAAAGATGATAACGAAGTTAGATAAGTATCAAATAGTGATATAGAAATTTTTATATGTCAAGAATATTAGAGGAAAATTAATGACAAAGTCGAAAAAGATTTCGCTTGAACCTTATAGCTGCGGGCATAGAGTTATCGGCTTTTCATAGTATCCACTGCCACCAGTGATCATCTATTTACCTGTGTGTCCCCATAAGGATGTGCATTGTGGTGCAGTGGATATCGGCTCGGAATGAGTAATCAGGGGAGACAAGCCATTGGTCTATGGAATACCTTTATAAGGACATTGGTCTATGGAATACCTTTATAAGGACATTGGTCTATGGAATACCTTTATAAGGACATTGGTCTATGGAATACCTTTATAAGGACATTGGTCTATGGAATCATCGAACCATTGGTTTATAATAATATTTTAAATAAATTAATATTATTGTACAAAATACTCAATTTTATTGACAGAATAATATTTAAGACACTTATAGGAATATTAATTACTGATTATGTGCCTTGTGGTGCAGTGGATATCGACTCGGAACGACAAATCGGGAAGCCGAGTTCGAATTCCAGTTTTAAGTCCTCGCATTAACTTACGCACAAGTACCATTGAGAAAGGTATTAATCCGTCTCTTCCCTCCAGATATGGGTTAAATAACATGACAAATTGGTTCCTATAGCCTTGGCTGGCAACCAGTCTACCGCTGAAAGGAATGGAAACCTACTGCGGGATAATGTTCTGTCTGTTTATCATGTCTCGAAAGAGACATGATCGCCCAAGCGTGTATCACGTAGGGCATTCAACTGAGTAACTGTCCCTATAAGGCATCAATGTCACTTGTCATTCTTATGATGTAAGAAAAAATATTCCATAACTGAATAAAGGACAGAAAGCAAGAGTAAGTAAGGATGTTGGGTTATATAACCCTTACTTAACCAGGATCAAAGATAAACCCGGATATAAGAGATTATTATCTGGTCCCAAATTTGAGCCTGTGGTAATGTACATAAAATAGACAAAATCCGGATATAAGAGAAACTATTCGGTCCCGACAACTATCTTATATCAGGGTTACACTGTACTATAGCCCGGATATAAGAGAGATTTTATCTGGTCCCAAATTAGAGCCTGTGGTGATGTATATACAACAGACCAAACCCGTATATAAGAGAAACCTGGGTATAAAATAACTTGTATCCGGTCCAGACAACTCTGATATCAGGGAACCAGCTCTTTATCGCCGTTGTTTTGATAGTTCTTGGAAATGAATTATTTTCCACCTTCTAACCTGTCATTGGCGAGATAAGGTGATTCTTTCTCTGCTTTAACGCTACTTTCATCGTAAGTGCTCAAATATACTACATTCTGTACTTCCATTAGCTCTAATCTTCACGACTATAACCAACCATGTCACTTACATATGTTACGAGAATGCATTTCTATATAAAAATATTTATAAAGTCAATAAAATTTTTTTAAAAAGTTAAAATTTATAGTAAGGGATTCTACTGAGTCCTTCTTGTTAACACAAAAAAGTTTTCATTGATGAAGTAATTGCAAAATAGAAAAAATAGAAATAGAGAGTTTGGAAGATTCTAGATCATTCCAGTACATTCGAGAAAAATCTAGATGATTCGAGAACTAAGCAAATTAGATGCTAGCCCCTATAAAATGTGTTTTGGGAAGAGAGTTGTCAGTTGTTAAAAGGGAATTTCTGGCATTATCAACTGCGGCTTTGATTCGCGGATTATTATATCCAGCCGAAAGAATCTCTATGAAAAGTTGCCGACCAACAAAAACCCATAAAGAGAACTTCATGTAACAAATCTTGTAAATAGAATTTTTGAATATTTTCATTGACCAAACTAAAAATTAATCTATATATGCATATATTTGTGTATTTCCAGTAATAGCACTCACATTACTTTGCTAGCCTTAACGCATACAATACTTGATACTCATCTTCTTCTTCTTCGTAACACTTCGCCAGTAAACTCTATATTTTCAATTTTCAAAGCCACAATTGCATATTTGTATATGTTTTATTTTGTATTTTTAGTGAATTAAATATTTGTTTATGATTTAGCTCTGTGTTTTGGTAAATCATTTTCTTTTTTTCTTTTTTTTTTTTGTTACAATTCCAACACGTAACATTTGGCATTAAATGACTCATAAGGTGTTGATATGCCCTGAAAGAGACAAATCAATGAATTGTGTTGGTTCAAAATCCTTCTTTGTAGTTCCTATTTTTAAGAACTCTGGTGAACTGTTTTATTTTCTATTGACCTATTAGACTTCTACCTCTTTTTGGCAAAGTCCTACTGGCTTTAATCAATTCTGAATTGGTTAAGTATCTCACCTTGCATGCTTTTCTTTCAGATAAGCAATATGGGTTTTGCTTCTTTAGGGTATTTCCTGGGTATGACGATAAACTACATTTGCCAGCAAAGCCTCTGATCGAGATGTTTAGAGGAGCATGGCACCAGCTCTTTATTGTTGTTGTTCCCAGGTTTACCCTGACCCAAGTTGGTAGCACCTGTTTGGGTCCTAGCTAGGAGCAAAGAGTTAATTCCCAAACTGGGATCATTTAAAAGAAAAATTTGGGTAAGAGCCTTTAGGTTTAGATGGCAACTTGTCTAGGAGAAGGAAATCTCTTATATAAAAGCTTGTATACCTACACTGTGTAGAATAGGATAGGCTGAACTCTTTACCTTGGTAGGCAATCTTCGTAGAGATAGTGTCTAAATAAAAGCACTGAGTTTCCAGTCTCCTAAACTAGTTGGTGTTAGTAAGGGTATACAGCTGTAAAACTCACTCCAATATTTCATGGTGGTTCAATTACAGAGCCATCAAGAAAATCCCGGAGACGGAGGTTTAACATTGATAATGATAAGATCAGCTGATGATGTTTCAAAACTTGCTCCTGAAATGAATGACCAAACTTTTCAATGAGCTGCCAGGTCTTGTTTTTTTTTTTTTTTTTTTTTCTCAAAATCCCTGGTCTAATTTTCTTTTGTTTACTTGTAGAAAACCACCGACATTACCCCCCCGTATTCAATTAGTCGAAAGTAAGTTCCCCTCGAAAAGCTTATTCTTGCAAACCACTGCTCTGGGGGACTATTTCTCTTGAGGGTGTTTTCCTGACAACCCCAACCCTAACCCGGTTCAAGTCTAGGATTAACGGTTATCTTTACTCTGTAATTTGTAGGGGATTTGGTAAGTGCTTGGTTGATGTGCTTCCGTATTTTACAGGTATTGCTCTCGAGATTAGTTCCCCCACAAATACGACACAATGTTTTACAAATCGCGCAAAAGAAATGGAATAAGTCACAACGAACATTAAACAACAAACAATTTAATATGTATAAAATAAAATTAGCATGTGGAAACAAATAAAATACAAGATGTGAAAAATTGCCTTTTGGAAAATAAAAATTGGCAAGAAGTTAAATTTGTTTAAAGGTGTGTGTAAGTTTATATTAACGGAGTCCGTAAATAAGTCGTTCTTACTTACATTAAGTTCATCTCGGGTGGCGACAGCATGTCGCGTTGATGAAAGAAAGTTTGTCGGGTTTTTCCTTTCACGGCCATCTGTAGCTAGGTCATGAACTTTGGTGTGGAAGAATGACTTGGCCGGACAAAGTATCGGTTACATGCTGACTTAATGGCTAGCTTGGTGACTGAACCCCTTCTTCCTAACTGTGTGTTATTTTTTTACCATAATAGTGGATCAAAGAATCTTCCTAGCATTTAGGTGTGAAGACATTTATTGACCAATCAGATTTGTATTTTACTATTTTGTTTTGGGGCCTAAATATTTTTTGTTAATTGACTTCCGATCCTATTTTTCTAGAATGTTCTTATTCTATGTTTTTAGCTGATTGGTTGAGAAATATAAAAATGTAATTTAAATTCTAATGCCGTTTTGATCCAAAATTTCTATAATGTTCTTATGTATTTTCTTATTGCTTATTTTAATAGAAAAAAAATGTGTATCCCATAAACTTTCCACCTCGACTGATCCCCGGACCTTGTAGAGGGTGAACCATATTTTAAAAAAAGAAAAAGAAAAAGAAAAGACATATTTTAGGCGTTGATGTGATTTCAACGTTTCCTCGGGAACTTATTAGAATTGTAAATGATCCACAAAGAAACACCTCCAAATTTTATCCCATTTCTTCTCAGAGTTGAACATCTGACTTTTTTTTTTTTACAATTCCCAATGTATTTTTTAAATTCTCTTTTGGGCCAGAGAACAATATTCACTTACGAAGCACTCGAGTTTCGTCTCTTCTTCCTTTTTTAAGGTGTTGATGTGATTGGCTCTGACAGATTTATTTTGGGCTGAATTAACCTATCATTCTCTGTTGATAAATGTTCATTCTTATGTTGCACTAGCAGTATAACCCGGCATTGCTCGGGTGTAATGGAAGCTTTAAAACTAATCCATGTTCCTGGAGCTCAGACTCTTTCGACGTTGGCACGAAAGACTAAAAAGCAATAGTTGTTTCCAGTTAAAGCGAAACCGTAGACTGAAAGAAAAATGAATGGATGTAAGTCAAATTTTGATTTCCTGCTATCGATATCAAATAAGTTTTTTCGTCATAAACTGAAATTGAAGGCTAAATAAGTCCTCTGAGTAAATGGTATCATGGCTGAGACTAAGAACTACAATTATACCTACTTAGAGCCAAACTCGAAGCAAAAACTAAAATAAAGGGCTGAAAAAATACAGACATACAGGCAGAGAAACAGACACACACACACAAACATCTTGCCTTTTACATATATATATTATCGATTTTCTGCACTATTGTAAGGACTGCAACCTTGAAACTTCTGAATATCGTTTCTTATGTCCCTGTCTATGAGTGTATCAAATTTGATTAAAATCGGACCACTCCTCTATAACCCGATTTTTTTCGATTATCGATTTTCTATATTTATCTGGGGTACCTCGACACAAATATCTAGCTAAGAACACTCACAGACGCGTATAGTACAACTGTGTAAATTTTTAAGAAAATCGTTTCAGCCGTTTCGGAGTCTATAGATAATGGAGACACACACACACACCGACACACACACACACACACACAAAGTTCCATTTATAAATAAGTTTAGATATATAGATATTGTGATATACTTTAGTGAAATGGAGAAAGTAATAAAATACACGAATGACATAAGAGTAAGTTCGTAGCAATTATCGAACAGTCGAAATCAGCAGAATTGTCTTATCTGGTAATATGCTTTTTTTTTTTTCTGTAGCCTCACCATTTTTAGGAATCTTTTAAATAATGGCGGCCGGTAAATATAGCAAAGAATATGTAATAATGAAGACAGGTTCGTGGTAACCGCGCATGCAAATCCTTAGAATTAATGCAGGGTCAAGATATAAATTTGCCGAACTGATATGGCTCTTATCGAGCTAATCATGGCTTATTGCTAGAAGCTCGGCGTGACGTAGTGGTTTGTAGGAAGTATAACAGATCTATCTATCTATCTATCTATCTATCTATCTATCTATCTATCTATCTATCTATCTATCGTTAATATACGTTTGTTCAAGTGTTTACTTAAAGGCTTAAATATTATTAGAACTTTTTCGTTGGTAAGGACTTATTTCTCTTGACTTCGCCCCCAGTGCCGACGTAAATTGGTGTGGTCATTTTCTAAGTGCAGTTTAGATGTTGCACAAGGCCGAAAGTATGGAGCACCAGCCGACGAAAATTGATGTGTAATGGAATTGCGCCCAGTCTCTCTCTCTCTAACTCACTGTCTCTCTCTCGTAAATAATATTGAATGTTAGCCAGTCCTCTCTTGATTTTCTTTAAAAAAAAACCTGTCATTATTGGTCGCCGAAACAAGTGGTACAAAAAAAATAAAAATAAAAACAAGTTAAGATTTTTTTAGTTTTAGTTGAGGCTTTTTTTAATTCGAAACGAGAAATCGAGGAGCCGAGTTCGAATTACAGTTTAATTCTTGCATTCACTTTCGCGCAAATACCCTTGTGAAAAGTATTAATCCGTCTCTTCCCTCCAGTTATGGGATAAATAACAGGACAACTTGGGTTCTATAGCCTTGGCTGGCAACCAGTCTACTACAAAAAGTAAGTGAGGGATCGATTTTCTATTGTTATGAAGTAATAAACTGATCCCCTACTTAATAATATAATATAGATATTCTCCCTCAAGTTATGAATCAAATAACAGGACAGACTGAGTTCCATAGCCTTGGCTGGCAACCAGTCTACCGCAAAAGTAATGTCAACCTACTGCGTTATAATCTTCAGCCCAGTCAGTCATGTCTTTTTCGAGACATGATCAACCAAAGCGTGTATCACGTACGGTACTTAATTGACTAACTGAATATAATAGCTGGAAACATGATTAAGTCTTCTACTGGGCAGAAAATGGGGGATCGGTTTTCTATTGTTATGAAGTAATAAACTGATCCTCCACTAATTACTACTAATTAATATAATCCGTCTCTTCTCCATTCAGTTAAAGTTTAAAGAGCAGAATAGAAAATATTTTGCCCAGTCAGTCATGTCTTTTTCAAGACCTGATCGCCCAAGCGTGTATCACATATGGCACTTAACTGACTGAGTATTAATTCATACCTCACGTGTATCATCCCTAAAATTTATTATTTAAATAATTTATTTTAATTCCCCTAAGTGATCTAATGGAGATAGAAAATGGATGGATGGATGGATGGACGGATGGATGGATGGAGATGGAGATGGAAAGTGCGACACGGAGATCCGAAGGCGAATTGGCATGGCAAAGGACGCGTTCCAGAAGATGAGCAAAATACTAACACACAGGAAGATCTCAATAGAAACGAAGAAAGAGTGCTAGACTGCTACGTGATGTCAGTTCTTCAGTACGGCTGTGAATGCTGGACAATATCATCGAAAATGAGGACAAAACTGGAAGCGGCCGAAATGTGGTTCTACAGAAGGATGCTACGGATATCGTGGACTGAGCATACAAGCAACGACGAAGTGTTAGAAACAATGGCAACAAAAAGGAAAGTGATGCTGAGCATCAGGAAGAGACAACTGAAGTTCCTGGGACACGCAATGAGGAAGGAGAGCCTGGAGAACCTGATACTGACTGGACAGATAGAAGGAAGGAGAGACAGAGGACGGCAGCTTATAACATATCTGCAGGGTCTGATCAGGTGGATGATGGAACGGGGGTTGCCAGGAGCAACAGGAGCAAACATACTAAGAGCCACAAGGGATAGAGAGACGTGGAGATCCATGATCGCCTACGTCCTGAAGGGACAGGGCACATAGAAGAAGAAGAAGAAGAAGAAGAAGAAGAAGAAGAAGAAGTGATCTAAATAATTTTCTGTGTATATTTTTCTTTTCTCTCTTTTGCAAAGAATGTTTTTTTTTTTAGTATTCTCTTTCATTAATATACATTTGTTCAAGTGTTTACTTAAAAGCATAGATATTATTAGAACTTTCTCGTTGTGAAGGAGTTATTTGGCTTGTCTTCGCCCCTTACATACCAATGCCGACTGAAAGAAAGAGACCGATTAATACCCTGCCCAAGTGTATTTGTGCGTAAGTGAATGCAATGAATTTAACTGGAATTCGAACTCGGCTTCCCGATTTGTCGTTTCGAATCGATATCCACTGCACCACAAAGTACATCCGATAATGACAGTCAGTCAAGTGCCATTCGTGATACACGCTTGGGCGATCATGTCTCGAAAGAGACATGACTGACTGGGAAGAAGATTATCCCGCAGTAGGTTGCCATTACTTTCTGTGGTAGACTGGTTGCCAGAACCCAATTATTTAACCCTTAACTAGAGAGAAGAGACGGATTAATACATTTCCCAAGGGTATTTGTGCGTAAGTGAATCCAAGGAATTCAACTGGAATTCGAACTCGGCTTTCCGATTTGTCGTTTCGAATCGATATCCACTGCACCACAAAGCACATCCCCGTATTAGCATCTCATATAAAAGTCAATTTCCTCTCATCCGCTCGCTAATATATTTGTGTTTGATGAATTCAATGCCAAGTGGCTGCAAAAATCCGTCATTGATTTTGCTGATGTCCATACTCTTAACTACTCAATTACACAGTCTCTCAGGCAAGTGGTGGATTTCCCGGCGCGTTTCCCCAGTAAACCTGAAGGACACGCTTCGCTTCTAAATTTCTACTTCACTTCTATTCCTGACTATTGTCGTACCATGTAGCTCTGCCATCTTGGCAACACTGATCATACGGTGGTTTCCGTTAATATTAGGTTGTCCCAAAAGTTCGTAAACAATTGAAATTTTACTCGACAAGTAATCTAAGGTTACCAGAAAACTCATGCAAAAAAATGAAATTTTACTCGCAAAAACAACAAACATTATTGCTCAAAATAAAGATCATCATTTTCCAAACCTTTCTAGCATCGATCTGCAAGTTTTCGGATCTGGTCAATGTACCATTCAGCCGGCTTCGAATCAAAGAATTCTTGCCTTCATCAAACGAGTCGAATCGGCGGCCCTTCACAAAGTGTTGCATTAATGGAGCACAGTCAGGACTGTAGGCTGGATGTGGCAGAACCTCAATGCCGTCCAGCTCTTCAAACTTGTCTTTGGTCTTCCTGGCGGTGTGTGGCCTGGCATTGTCCTGCTGCATCAAAACGCGCTTTCGGTTGATCAGAGCCGGGTATTTTTGCTTCAACATTTCGTAGACCCGCTCAAGTTGCTGACAGTAAATTTCGGCACGACCATACGGAACCAACTCAAAATGCACAATTCCTTCAAAGTTACACCAAACGCACAACATGCATTTCTTACCGATCGATCTTGTTTTGGAACCGACGGTGTCTTTTGCTCTTTCTGAACCCATCGCTTGTCTCGATTGTGCTGGACCCGGTAGATCCATTTCGCAATTGTTTACGAACTTTTGGGACAAACTAATATTCCTTTCCAATCCCGCTCTTTTCAGGAACCTCCTACGACCAGAATATCTTACTGCTCCCAAAGAAAAAACTGGGAATCTTTCCGTGATTTCCTTTGTGATATCCCTTAGTTCAAAATTTTCAGTCTCCCCGTTGAAGACTGAGCTTCTGATGTCTTCTCCTGGGTGAAACTCAGCATCACTGATTTATTTCAGTCAGGAAATTCCGTCTTAAGCCTCATTAATCTCCTTGGTTTACTCCTGCTTGCCCACAGGAATCACTTTTTCCAGGTTTACCGGACCGACGCGTTTGACTACTATAGGCGTACTTTAGTCTCTGTGCGTCCTAAATAATGCTAAGTTGTTGTTTGCCGATAGAGTGAAGCAGCGTATAGCACCTTGCAAATTTTGATCCGTCTCACCCATTCACAGATCAACCAAATGCAGACTACAATTCTATTCCTGCAGCTTCTTTTCTCTCACTTCCCGCCTGTGGAACTCGCTTCCATAGTCTTGCTTTCCTGACGGAATTTAAATGCAATCTCAATAGCTAAATCTACTGCTAGGAAGGTTAGGTCACTATGTCGGGCTAGGACGTTTTTTCCTCCTGAATCCATCTTACATATATACAAATCAACCATCTGTCCGTACATGGAATACTGCTGTCATATACGGTCAGGTGCACCCGGTGTTCATCTCAGTGTTCTTGACAGGCTCCAAAGAAGAATCTGTAATGTGATTGGTCTCGACCTGGTAGCTCTACTCCAGCCACTTTCTCACCGACGGGATGTGGCTTCCCTCTGTCTCTTCTATAAATACTACCATAACTTCAGCTCCGACAAACCTCGTGCGACCAGACTGGCAACAAGGTCCCACCCATTCACAGTCAGATCAACCAAATGCAGACGACTATTCTACTCCAACAGCTTCTTTTCTCTCACTTCCGCCTGTGGAACCCTCTTCCATATTCTTGCTTTCCTGACGGAATTTAAATGCAATGTCAATGCTCATCTCTTAACCACTTGACTCTAGTTCTTTCCATACCACCCTGTATATCCACCTTTGCAACCTGTATTCCCTTCCTTCTTTTGCTTCTTTCTAACTGGTTCGTCTTTCTCTTCACTCTAATCTTTTTAATTTCATGTAGCCCCTTAATATTTTTACTCTTATGTAGCCCCCTGCATATTACAGCCTTGTTCGGGGTGATGCGATTAAAAACAAAAGACTACTGGCGACTCTACAAAAGTGTGCTAAACAACAGCAGATCCTCGATGCTTTCTCTATTCTATCAATTTGAGGTTCTCATTGCAAGAGCCGACAAGTGCTTTGCCTGTGAACTCTCTTCTAACTTCACATTTGACTCGTCTGGAATACTCACACCCGATTTCCCATCTAGAACCGAGGCTCAACAGATTGACGCATATATAATCCCATCCTTGGTCTCGATAATAATTTTTTAGCTTGACTTCCAGAATGTGCCCCTGACCTTTTTCCTGTTTTCTTGCTTGTTCCTGCTTTAAAAACCCCCTGGGAAGCCCTCTGATCCCTCCAATTATCGCCCTGTTAACCTCTTACTGCTCCTTGGTAAAGTGTTCGTGGCTATTATAAATGCTGAAATAGTTCAAAATCTTATGTCTCAAACATCATTCTCTCTGACAAGTAGTATGCATTCCGCTTTGCCCGGTCTACTGCCGATGTGCTAACAGCCAACTCTGAATATACTAGGCTATTGATGAGACAGCGAAGCTCGAGCTATTGCCTTGAATTTGACAGAGTTTGGCATTTTAGACTTCTGCGCAACTTACAAGGCTATGGTATTTCTGGACGTTTGTTTAATTTAATCAAATCGTTCCTATCTAATCTTGAAATGAAAGTCATCTTGAACGAGTTTGCTTCGAGATCCTTTTATACTAACGCGGGCGTCCGTCAAGGCTCTATCCTCGGTCCTACGCTCTTTTTGATCTTCATTAACGATCATCTTGATGTAAGCCGTCAATGCTGCTTTTCCTGGAAAGGACCTCTTGCCTGAGATGGATTGGGGCAAGAAATGGCTCGTAATTTGAATGCTTTCAAAACGAAGTTGCTATCCCTTAACCACCATAGAGAACATTTCCTACTTTATATCTTGATAGACGAGGTTGTCTCCCAGAAGATAATACATTGCGCCTTCTAGGCCTCAACCTCAGCCGACCTCAAACGGAACTAATACATTGAATCAATAGCTACATCCACTGCAAAGAAGGTTGGGTTACCGTGTCGGGCCAGGAGTATTTTTTTCGTCAGAATCCATCTTGCACATTTATAAATTTACCATATTCCCTGTATTGAATACTGTTGCATTATCTGGTCGGGTGCTTCTGCTATTCATCTCAACGTTCTCGTTAGAATTCATCTTGCATATTTATAAATCTACCGTACATCCGTGCATTAAATACTGTTGCCATATCTGGTTGAGTGCTCCTGCTTTTCATCTCGAGGTTCTCGTCAGAATCCATCTTGCACATTTATAAATCTACTGTCTATCCGTGCATTGGATGCTGTTGCTATATCTGGTCGGGTGCTCCTGTTATTTATCTCGAGGTTCTCGTTAGAATCCATCTTGTACATTTATAAATCTATCGTCCATCCGTGCATTGAATACTGTTGCTATATCTGGTCGGGTGATCCTGCTAGTCATCTTGAGGTTCTCGTTAGAATCCCTCTTGTACATTTATAAATCTACTGTCTATCCGTGCATTGGATGCTGTTGCTATATCTGGTCGGGTGCTCCTGTTATTTATCTCGAGGTTCTCGTTAGAATCCATCTTGTACATTTATAAATCTATCGTCCATCCGTGCATTGAATACTGTTGCCATATCTGGTCGGGTGCTCTTGCTATTCATCTCGGGGTTCTCGACAAAATCCAAAGAAGGATATGCGATGTGATCAATCCCAATATGGCAACTCGACTTCAGTCAATTTTCCTCCGACGTGGTGTGGCTTTCTTCTGTCTTTTCTACAAAAATTATCATGGGTTCTGCTTCAACAGCTTCTTTCCCAGCTGCCCCGATCACATGAACTTACCCGTGCTACTAGATTGGCAACTAGGTCCCACCCATTTATCGTCAAAATAGTCAAATGTAACCGCTACTTTTAATCAGTCTCTTTTCTCGCACTTTCCGCCTGTGGGACTCCCTTCTGTTTACTTGCTTCTTTGATAGCAAAAACGCCAAAAATAGATAGGTAAATTGTTGCCATTTGATATTTTTAATTTCGGCATTGTTTTTTTTTTTCTATTTTCTCATTTCAATGCATAGTGGGGTTAGTTAAGCACTGTCTATGGAAAAAAAAGAGCACCATGAAGCAATTTCCTGCGTCAGAATCTGGGTAGTACTTGCTGTACTACCCGGATTTGCACCGAAAGCTCCAATATGAAAACTTTCGTCTGTTTGTGCGTCAATTTGCGGGTGGTGCAGAGGATTCGGTAAGAGTTTGATGAGTCTAATGGTAATTACGAAGGTTTTAGAAGTGATAAATAGTGATTGCAACGTTATACCTCCATTCATATTCCCATAGGGTAACAGACTCAAAACGGAGGCTTACATCAAGTTTATTGGGGAGATAGTGCTGTCCTGGGTCAAGAGGTAGTCTGCTAGAAGACCCTATATCTGGCAAAAAGACTGCAACATGTCACACAAACAGGATGACCCATTCATGAATTTGTGCGACCACATCACCCCTTACATATGGCCACGTAACTCCCCAGACTGCAACCGCGTTGATTATCATGTGTGGGAAGCAGTTGAGCAAATGCGCAACAAAACTCATCGTAACACCAAAGTCGAACTAAAGCCAAAGATTGTGTCAGCATCCACCAACTTAAAGAAGGAGAGATGCAGAGGATTCTGAAATCGTCTGGCGGGCGTGGTTGAAGCCAATGGCGATTTTATTGAATAAATTGACTCGATAATATTTCATGATTAACTGTTTCGTATTTCAAGATATGTTTGCGTAATTTTGGTAAATAAATCTTCAAATGAGATGTCAGTGTTAGTTTTCTTTTTGCATCATTTAGACGACAATTTATCCATTACACTTTTATATATATATATATATATATATATATATATATATATATATAGTCTGTATACACCGCTTATATACAAGTCGTTAAAATTTCCCTACTCTGATGTCGTGCGTCGATGGCTTAGGGAGTAGAGACTCCAACTGACACCAAATCGATCCCGGCCAGAAGCAAGTGAACATGTCAAGCCACACTGCTGATCTGTGAAACGGCCTTGTATGTGGATGACTAATATTTATATATGTTAGTTATTTTAATGCTTCCTAATTGAAGCTGCTATCTATTAACCGTCATAGACAAAAGCTCCTACCACCCTCCCTATTAGCATAGATCAGGCTAGCCTCCCTCAGAGCAACACGCTACGCCTGCTTTGCCTAACATTCTCAGCGGACCTCAAGTGGAATGACTTTATCGAATCCGCTGCTAAGATGGTCGATTGTATAATTTTGGTAAATATATCTTTTTAAATGAGATGTCAGTGTTATTTTCAGGGTTGCGTCATCTAGACGACAATTTATCTATCTCACTCTGTATATATAAACTATTTTCTGGTGTATAAAATATTTATGATTAGAGTGAATGTTGCAAGTGTTGACAAGAAAGTTTTGTTCAAAATTATGAAATTTAAACTAATTTACTAACAAAAGCAACAAATATTTTTTGTTCTTGACATTCATTTATCTGATTTATATTTGTAAAAATGTTATTTGAAGAACAATTTGAATGTTAATTTGACTTCTCAAAGCTATAGAAGATACCAAAATAGTCATTATTTGCGGATATATTTATATCTTATCTAAGAATGTGTAGGAACCTCGGTGACGTTTGTCAAATTGGCCTTGTGTCAAACACAACCGAGGTTTCCACAATTTAAAATATCAAAAGGTTGAAAGTTGGATGTTGAAACGTGAAAGAATAAAATAGTTCGTCATGTATGTTAAAGTAAAATTTTTTATTAACTGAACAGAAAAACGAATTTGTAAAAAAAATGAAATTGTATTTATGGAACAGAATAACATAAATATGTCAGAAGAAAAGAGAAAATATAATTAGTTAATTGTTCAAAGAGAAAATATAATTAGTTAATTGTTCAAAGAGAAAACGTAAGTAGTTAAATGTTCCACAAAAATTCAGAGCTCATAGTCGATAGTAGCAGAATGTGTATATGTAGACAGATTGAAAAGGTTACTAATAAAGTCTGTGTTCTTTTCCTTTTTATGGCCGGAGAAAAAGTGAAAAGAAAAGTCAAGCAATAAAGGAGATTGTACTTATCGGAGACAGTTGAAGTATCTTGCTGTTGTTTTCTTTGACGGTGTGTGGAGGAAGACGAAGAAAAGAAAATTAGAAGGAGGAAGAATGAATGTATGTCGAGGAGACATAACCGGGTCGGTTTCTTGAAAATTTTCCCTTACATTGTGACGAGGTTCTTCAGATTACCGCTCCAATCTCGGACTGAAATGACCAGTCAAAACGTGGTTAAGTAGTGAAATTTAGTCATGGGACTAGATCAAACGATATAACCATTTTCTAGGTGTGAAGAAAATTTGACTAGGGTCATAGATCAATTTGCTATTTCCTATCCAATCAGAATCCAGAATCTTAGTCTTCACATTGACTTGTGAAATTTGCCTTGCTCTGAGTTTTTTAAAAAATGTTTTTAGTCGTTTTGATCCGATTTTTTAGGGGTGCAATTTTACTTTTTTCGTTTGAATCAATTGTTAGATGATATAGGATTTCTATCCTATAAATGTAACATTTTGAATTCCAGTTAATTTTTTGTTTTGTCTTTATTTTTTGTTCTTTTTGTCTGGTTTTTATGCAGGTTCTTTGCATATCGCCTTTAAATATCTTTTAAAAGTAGGATAAGTTGAAAAATATTTTAATACTCAAAATTCTATATCGCCCATGAAAATATTCAGTAGTCCACGATTTTATGTTCAGTTGCTTATCGGCAACCCAAAAATTGAAATCAGCCACCGATGTGTGATATCGCTTAGGTTGACAAACCCTGATGTCAACCATTAACATATCTGTAAATTATTCATCGGCAACTAACACTGCTGTAACTTTACTAAGTGGGAAAGGAACGCTGAAATATTATATAATACCTAATCTAAAATATATAGTAATGAATTAAAGACAATTTCCTCGCATAAAGAAGAAATTTGAAGCGAGAGAGAAAAGAATGGTGAACTACTAAATATCTAGAAAGTGTTCTGACAAAAGAAATTGCGACACTAAAATACGAAGGCTCACTAGGATAACCAAAAATGCGATAAAAAAGCTCAACAGAGAGTATTAAAAAACAGGAAAGCCTCATTGGAAACGAAGAAAAGGGTACTCAACTGTTATGTTTGCTTGTTTGGAGGTTTAACGACCTATCAATTCTTATGGGATCATTTAAGGTCATAACCAATTTTATTTTTACAACATTTTTCTTTTCGAGTATCAAGATTCATTAAGATTCGTTTTGAAGAGCAGGGTCCCCAAGTCCTACCCTTGTTATTTAACCCATAACTGGAGGGAAGGGACGGATTAATACCTTTCCCAAGTGTACCAGTGCTTAAGTGAGTGCAGGGTATTCAACTGGAATTTGAACTCGGCTCACCGATTTCTCTTTCCGAGCAAAATCCACTACACCCCAACTCACATCCGTCACTATAAGCTTACAGCACCTGGTATTCCCAAGCGGTCACCCATCTAAGTACTGACTAGGCACAACGTTGCTTAACTTCGGTGATCGAGCGAGAGCCGGTGTATTCAACGTGATAGGCCGTAAGCCCAACTGTTATGTAACATATGACCTCTTGTATAGCAGTGAATGATGGATAATCTCCTTACAGATGAAAAAGAGACTTGAAGCGACAGAAATGTGGTTCTACTGACGAGTGGTCGTAGAAAGAAAGAACAGAGTGTTGGACGGCTGCGAAATATCTAATTTCATATATGACAGTGAATGCTGGACAATCTCCGCACACATGAAGAAGAGACGAAGAAATAGTGACGTAGTTCTATTGACGAGTGTCTTTAGAAATAAGCAAAAAAATGGACGGCTATGTAATGTCTAATCTCCCATATGGCAGTGAATGCTGGACAATCTCCTCAAAGATGAAGAAGAAACTTGAAGGGATAGAGATGTGGTTCTACTAACGAGTGTCCTTAGAAACAAAGAAAATAGTGTTGAACGGCTATGTAATATCTAATCTCATATATGGTAATGAATGCTGGACAATCTCCTCACAGATAAAGAAGAGACTTGAAGCGACAGGGATGTGGTTCTACTAACGAGTTTCCTTAGAAACAAAGAAAATAGTGTTGGACGGCTATGTAATATCTAATCTACCACATGGCAGTGAATACTGAACAATCTTCTCACAGATGAAGAATACACTTGAAGCAACAGAGATGTGGTTTTATTGACAAGTGTCCTTAGAAACAAAGAAAAGCGTGTTGGACGGCTACTGAGCTGTGAATGCTGGGCAAAACCTTCGCAGATGAACAAAGAGATATAATGCGACAGAGATCTGGCTCTCCTAAAAAAAAAAAAAAACAATGAAAAGGAGACTTTAAGAAAATTATATAAAATATATAAGAAAAGTTTTGTCAACCATTTGAAAAAGTTTTGTCAACCATCTGAAAAAGTTTTGTCAACCATCTGAAAAAGTCTCTTGAAATTAACGGCAGATATAATGAGGAAGGTTCACTCGAATAATCTAACACTCCCGAGACAATAAGGAAACATGAAAAGCAGTGTGAAGCAGTTAGTAACCTACTTATCCAGTTACGACAGAAAGAGAAAATTCTGCCTTGTCAATTATGAATCGAAAGAGATATGCTGCCCCAAGCGTGTATCGCGCATGGGATGTAAATGACTGAGTTTTATAGACTAACAACTATTTATAAATTAAAAATATAGATCAGCTGCTAAGTAAGTTGTTTTCAAAAAATATAATTACTATTACTATTTAAAATTATTTTTTTGAATGTTCAGATACAAAGGTTCGTTTTGAAAAATAATTAAATTTCGCCATTAAATGACCCAATGGGTTGATAGACCATAAAACAAAGCAAATAAACTAATCGACTTACAAGTTCAAGCAATTTTTTTTTTTTTTTTTTTTAATCATCTCACCCCAAGCAAGGCATTCCACTGCCACTATTGCGCATGGGGCTACATAGGGGAAGGTAAAGAGAAGGAGTGGATAGACATAGGGAATGTCAGGAGAAAGGTGATAGATGAGTAAGGATAGCGAGGATGAGTGTCGGGCAGATGGGAAGAGTGCTTGATAGAATGGGAGCAGGTTAGTGTGTTAGGAGGTGTCTATTGACCTTACATTTAAACTCCTGGAGATTGTAGCCGTCGGGGAAGCAATCGTTTGGAAGAGAATTCCACAGTCGGGAAGTGCGAGGAAAGAAACTGTTGGAGTAGAAGTTACGGCTGCATTTTATCGGTTTCACTGTAAAAGGGTGGGATCTAGTTGCTAATCTAGTATCTCGTTCAAATTCGTATTTAGGGGGCACCAGTGATCTAAGTTCATCGGAGCAGAAGCCGTGAAAGTATTTATAGAAGAGACACAGCGAAGCCACGTCTCGCCGGTGGGAGAGAGACTGAAGGCGGTCTGCCAAGTCGGTATCTATCACATTACAGACCCTCCTCTGAACCTTATCGAGAAGCCCGAGGAGAACAGCAGGGGCACCCGACCAGATATGGCAGCAGTATTCAATGCACGGGCGGATGGTAGATTTGTAAATGTGCAGGATAGATTTAGACGGAAAAAACTTCCGGGCCCTACATAGAGAACCGACTTTCATAGCAGCGGATTTAGCAATGGATTCGATATAGTCATATACTAGGGCTTCTCCCAAACTCACCTAGACTAACGAAAATATAAACGGTGAGTGAAATTACATTGTAAATTTATTGGCGCTCTTGTGAGCCAAAGACAAGTACCGGCATGATTATTTTCTTGGCACGATTATTTTGTTAAAAAAATAAAAGAAATTCCCGTTTATTTGAACTTGCATGCTCCCCCTGCTTTTACGGCAAATGTTCTGATGAGCTCCAATCTTTAGTGTGACCATATCAGACCTTTACTGGTAAATCCCAACTTTTTGCATTCACAGGGTTTAACCATCTTCCTTCCCTACGTATCTATCCACCATATTTTCTTAATCTTCATTTCTTATTTCCTCTTACGTGCATGTCACATGGCTCATTCCGTAACACTATACTTTGAGTGGCTCTTAGGACTTGTACTGGGTGAAATAGGGTAAAAGAAAATCCCACCAGCCTAACTATTCAAGACAATTTTTCTCCACTGAATCTATATTGCATATATAAATGTTTTGTTTTTTATAATCATATCGCCCCAAGCAAGGCATTTTACTGCCACTGTTTTGCAGGGGGTTACATAGAAGGAAAACTTATTAGAAAGAGTGACAGGTTACAGGGAGTGTTAATTAGGAAGTGGTTAAGAGAAGGATGACTTTGGTCATAAAATGAGGGATCAGATTATATAGTGATTGTAATAAAAAATTGATCCCCCACTTTATATTTACATTTACATAATTTCTTGTCTGTTGATAAGACGTAGAAAACAAATTAGTCAGTCAGTAAAATAGTGATTAGCTACACATGCATGTCTTTTAGATTTATTTACATTCTCTGGAATATAAATGTATAGAATCTTTTTTTTTTATAATCATATCGCCCCATGCAAGGCATTTTACTGCCACTGTTGTGCAGGGGGTTTCATATGAGGAAAGTTATGAGAAAGAGTGACAGTTTATAGGGGGTGTTAGTCAGAAAGTGGGTAAAAGAAGGATGAGAATACTGATGAGAGTTGGGTGGACAGAGAAAAGAGAGTGGATGCAAGTTAGTGAGGCAGGAGATGACTATTGATTTTACGTTTGAATTCTTGAAGATTGTAGTTGTCGGGAAAGCAAGTAAGCGGAAGGGATTTCCACAGGCGGGAAGTGCGAGAAAAGAAGCTACTGGAGTAAACTTTGCGTTTACAATTATTGGTTTCACTGTAAAATGGTGGGATCTATTTGCTAGTCTAGTAGCTCGTGTAAATTCATACGTAGGGGACACCAGTGAGCTAAGTTCATTGGAGCAAATGGCACGTGACAAAAGTTGGGCCCAATCGGATTATTAGTTTACAAATTACAGTTATTTAAGTGAAGCTACTGTTGTAAATTTTCAAAACAAGGGAAAAATCTGTTTCGTGTGTTGGTAAAGAATTGCTTTCTGTTGGGAAAAATACTGTTTAAGCAAAGCATTGGCTTGATAAGTGTTATTCGGACTCTGCTGCTTCGGAAACAACGGTTAAGAGGTGGTATACTTACTTTAAACGCGGTTGTACAGACACAAATAATGATGAACGCTCAGGTCACCCAAACTCAGCAGTTGTCCCAGTACACACACACACACACACACACACACACACACACACACACACACACACACACACACACACACACACACAATTTCACAAACTCGTTTTTGCCGATCGTAAATTAAAGTTGAGTGGGATAGCAGAAAAGGTGAACATACCAGAAGGCAGTATATTCACCTTTTTTGCATAAACATTAGTCAGTGAGAAAGTTCTGTTCAAAATAGGTGCCGGGTTTGCTCACAGTCGATCAAAAACAAAAACGCGTCGACTATTCAGAGCGTTGTTTGCAACTGTTTCAAGGCAACTAGATAGGGTTTTTGCGTAACTATATTACAATGGATGAAACATAGATCCATCACTTCACTTCGGAATCAAATTGGCAGTCAGCTGAGTGGACAGCAGCAGGTGAACGCCGCCCCAAAACGACCAAAGTCGCAAACATCAGCAAGCAATGTTTTGGCCTCCGTATTTTGGGATACGCAATGTATTTTGCTCATCGATTACCTTGAGAAAGGAAGAACTATCATTTGCAAATATTATATAGCATTACTGGTGCGTTTGAAGGAAGAAATCGCCAAAAACGGCTACAAATGAAGAAGAAAAAAAAGTGATCTTTCGTCAAGATAACGCACCGTGTCATAAGTTGACCGCAACGATGGTAAAACTACATGAATTGCACTTCGAATTGCTTCTGCATCCACCTTATTCTTCAAATCTGGCCCCTAGCGACTACTGGCTGTTTGCACACCTCAAAAGAATGTTCCAAGGAAAGATATCTGGCTCCAATAAAGAAAAATAAAAGAAAAAAACAAAAAAACAAACATCGAATTGTTAGAGAAACGTTGGAATCGGTCTATCCTTCTAGAAGGAGACTATGTTGATGAACAAAATCGAAGTTTGCCAAAAAGTTGTTGTTTTATTAATTAGGCCTAGGATTTATTCAGTGATGTCTTATGTTTCGTGAGTGTTAAATTTTCCAAGACAACCTTCCTCATTATGTCAGTCATATAAGTGCCATAAGTGATACACGCTTGGGCGATCATGGCTCGAATGAGACATGACTGATTGGGCAGAAGATTATCCCGCAGTAGGTTGCCATTGCTTTCTGCGGTAGACTGGTTACCAGCCAAAGATATAGACCCAATCTGTCCTGTTATTTAACCCATAACTGGAGGGAAGAGACGGAGTAATACCTTTCCCAAGGGTATTTGGGCGTAAGTGAATGCAAGGAATTCAACTAGAATTAGAACTCGGCTCCCCGATTTCTCGTTCCGAGTTGATATCCACAGCACCACGACGCACATCCTCCTCATTATGTGCCCTAAGCTGTTATTAAGATATTATTAGTTGTTTGCGTACGCGCTCTGCATGTAGAGATTCTACCACTAGGCGGTTAACCAAATTTGTTTTTTGTTTTGTTTTTAAATCATTCATTAAATTTACAGCGTGAAGTTCTCTTATTTAACGAGAAGGGTGACTGTCTTCTAAACAGATAAATCATAGAAGATTAAATTAGGGTGAGAAATGTTTTAAAAGCCAGAATTGAATCTGCAGCTGGATTCAGTCCACATCCGTTTGTTGGTGGCGTCGAAAATGTGTGTCAGTACTCGGATTTCACTTCATATGTAGCGGTTAAGGAGTTCATCTCACAAGCCTTTAACACACGTTCTACGATGTAAGCTCGTAGCTCAGAAAATATTGATAATCGCCCATCTATCTATCTATCTATCTATCTATCTATCTATCTATCTATCTATCTATCTATCTATCTATCTATCTATCTGTCTGTCTGTAAAACCACATTTCTGCTGCCTCAAGCCCCTCCTTCATCTTTTAAAAGATCGTCCAGCATTCACTTCCATACAGAAAGATAGTTATCACGTAGCAATCCAGCACTCTTCATTATCTATCTATCTATCTATCTATCTATCTATCTATCTATCTATCTATCTATCTATCTATCTAGCCAGCTATCCCAGTGTTTTGGTTGTATGGACTCGTCTATTAACCTATATGTGCAAATGCTCTGTTATAATTCGGCTGTTATTAAAATCTGTTGGCACCTCATCTTAAGTTGAACTTGTAGAACATTAACATTGAGTATATATATATATATATATATATATATATATATATATATATATATCGAGAGAGAGAGAGAGAGAGTACGAGTACTGTGTAAAAGACAAGAGCTATTTTATTTTTTATGAGGCGTATTGACAGAAAATAAACAATTTAATTAAAGTAATTTGATTTGATTTACTCAACAAATGCTTTAACAAGAAAATACTTATTACAAAATAAGTTTAATACTTAGTATGCGTTTTGCTTTGATCACAGCCTTCATTCTCTCATGTATTGACATCACAAACTTCTTCAAAGTATCTAATGGTATCTCCTGCCAAGCAGCTTGTAATTGTTCCCAAAAGTGTGTCTTGAGAAGTAACATTAGATTTATCATTTTTTTTTATCCAAAAATATCCAATCAGGGCTTTGTGGGGGCCAATTCAAATTCCGAAGCCGTCCTTCCTCTTCCTTTTTAGTCTAATAATTCTTACAAAGGTTTGGCTTTTCACCCTGTATTTGAATTTCAGTGAGGTTTTTAGGAAAATCACCCCTGTCCTAATACTTTTGCACACTACCGGTAGTGTGCAAAAGTGTTAGGACAGGGGTGATTTATTTGAAATTTTATTTTGATTGATGCCTCATAAAAGATAAAATACTTATTGTCCTAATACTTTTGCATAGTACTATATATATATGCCTCATAAAAGATAAAATACTTATTGTCCTAATACTTTTGCATAGTACTATATATATATATATATATATATATATATATATATATATATATATATATATATATATATGGTGCGATGTGTAAATTGTCGCCACTTAGCTTACCATCTATCTCAGCGTCTGGGCATCTCGGCGTGGGTGGTGCAATGGCCAACAAGCTTGTCTCGCTGGAATCTATTACAACTGACTAGTGAGTTTGATCCTCACTGGGTGCTCTATCCTTTTTTGTTTTGTGCCACATCTAAGCGGCGCTTAGAAAGTCAACTATCTCGTTTTCTGGACTTGTCTATTAATTCATGTGTGGGTCTTTATGAATTGGCTGTTGTTAAAATCTGTTAACACTTCATCTTAAGTTCAACATTAATGTTGAGTATATACATATATATATATATATATATATATATATATATATATATATATATAAACTGGGTGCAGTGGGTAAATTGTCACCGTGTTATATTTTAACACGTTTTAGTATGAAGATGTTGACATTTCTCCTATTCTAGGCAATCTGTAATGTGATCGATCCCGACTTGGCAGCTCGGATACAGTCGCTTTCTCATCGACGCAAAGTGGCTTCCCTGTGTCTCTTCTACAAATACTTTCACGGCTTCTGCTCCGACGAACTTAGCTCACTGGTACCCTGTATATACGAATTTCCTTGAGCCACAAGATTAGCAACTAGGTCCCACCCTTTTCTCGCATTTCCCGCCTGTGGAATTCTCTTCTGTATACTTGCTTTTCTGACAGTTACAATCTACAAGAATTTAAATGTAAAGTCAATAGTCATCTCCTGTCTGACTAACTTACATCCTCTCTCTCATGCTTTTCTACATCCACCCCACTCTCATTAGTACTCTCTTCCCTCTCCTACTCTCTTCCTGACACCTCCTGCAACCTCTCACTCCTCATAACATTCCTCCCCGTCCACCCCACTCTCATCAGTAATCTCTTTCCTCTCTTACTCTCTTCCTGATACCCCCTGCAACCTCTCACTCCTCAACATTCCTCCTATATAACCCCCTGCACAACAGTGGCAGTAAAATGCCATGCTTGTGGCGACACGATTATAAAAAAAAAATTATTCAATTTTACAACATCAAATCATTGTTCTAATATATATATATAGTCAATTGCTGAAACCTATACGTGCAAATGTGCTCTTATGAATCGGTTTTTATTAAAATCGATTGGTGCCTCGTGTATATACAAGGTGCAATGGATAAATTGTCATGTGTTATCTATTTTAAAGTTTTGCTGTTGCTGAAAGCCTCTAAGCGGTAATTTTTAAAAATCATTTCAGCCCAAGTAAGGCGGGACCACCACTAGTACGCAGGGTGTTACAGTGAAAGAAGAGACTAGATACAGGAGGAATTGAAGAAAGGATAAAAGATAGAAGGTAGCTTTTGACGTTGCATTTGATTTTTGGCGATTTTAACTATCAAAGAAGCAAGTAAACAAGTGAGTTCCACAGGCGGAAAGTACGAGAAAAGGGACTGAGTAAAAAGTGGCGGTTACATTTAACTATTCCAACAGTAAACGGATGGGACCTAAATGCCAATCTAGTAGCACGCTTAAATTCTGGAGTACCAGAGAAAAAACTCATCGAAGCAGTTACTATGAGAATATTTGTGGAAATGACAGAAGGAAGCAACGTCACGTCGGTGAGAAAGTGACTGAAGTCGAGATGCCAAGGTAAGACTGATTACATTGCAGATCCTTCTTTGGATTTTGTCAATATCTCGAGATATATAATAGGATCAACTGACTAGATATGTCAACAATATTCAATGGACAGACGAATGCTAGACTAATAAATAAGTGATGTGGTTCCTGCTATTTGGCACAGTTCTCTTTTCTGCAGATTCAAAGACGGACAGTCCTCGCAAATACCTACATGTTTCAATCGCTGGAAGGCATTTTAAACATTGATCTTGAAAATACAGCTGACAGTTTAGATATATCTGACCGGTTTTAGTGTCATATGAAAGTCTCGATCTGATGAAGGCATTTAAGAACATGACATTTATGTCTGTGTGTGTGTGTGTTTTTTTTAAGCTTTTAGTGATCATTAACGGCTCCGCGAGAGTATACTGTACAAAAGCAAATAATCAGTCCCTTCCTCTTTTCAATCAATTTAAATTGTTGATATCTAGTGTTTATAACTTTGTAGCAGAGTGTTTTGCCCGGAAATTCTCTTCCGCTTCTATTCTGTTTTTCACTGAGATGAAACAGAGGTTTGTTTGTTTGTTTTTTTCTTTTCGTTTTTTCAATCATATCGCCCCGAGCAAGGCGGGAACGCCACTGATGTGCAGGGGTGCTACATAAGAGTAAAAGGATTAGAGGAGAGTGAGGAGAAGGAAGGATGGGTATACAGGTGTGATGACAGTTGCGAAGGTGGAGAGAAAGGAAAGGATCTACAGGACAGTGTGGAAAGAAGTAGGGTCAAGTACTTGAGAGGTGAGAATTGACCTTGCATTTAAATTCCTGGAGGTTGTAGCCGACAGGAAAGCAAGAATAAGAAAGCGAGTTCCACAGGAAGGAAGTGCGGGAAAAGAAGCTGCAGGAGTAGAATTGTTGTCTGCATTTGATTGATCTAACTGTGAATGGGTGAGACCCAGTTGCCAGTCTGGTTGCACGAGTAAACACCTGTTTCGGAGGTACCAGTGATTCAAGCTCTTTGGAACAGAAGCCATAGAAGTATTTATAGAACAGACAAAGGGAAGCCACATCTTGTCGGTGGTAAAATGGCTGTAGTCGAGCTGCCAAGTCGGTACCTATCACATTACTGATTCTCCTTTACAGCCTGTCAAGAACACGGGGATGAACAGCGCGGGAACTTGACCATATATGGCAGCGGTACTCCATGCAGCTATTAAATTGTATAAATTGCTAGTATTATTTTTGTTTAATCGTATCACCCCCGAGCAAGGCGGTAACGCCACTGATGTGCAGTGGGCTACGTAATAGTAAAAAGATTGGAAAAGAGAAAGCCGGAAACCACATCCTAAACAGGGAACAAGAGATGAGCCTCTTAACCTGCTCAATAGACGAGGGTGGAGTGTGAACCGTGTGATAGATAGACCTATCTACTCCAATTGGGGGAGAAAAAAAAACAAAGTGAGAAGATTAGAAAAGATGAAGCCGGAAATCACATCCTAAACAGGGAACAAGGGATGAGCCTCTTAACCTGTTCAATAGACATGGGTGGAGTGTGAACCGGGCGATAGATAGAATGCTAGACGATCTCTTCAAGGATGACGGAGAGACTCGAAGCAACAGAAATGTTGTTCTACATAAGGATTCTGAAAATACAACGTAGAATCTGTAATGTGATCGACACCGACTTGGCAGACCGACTGCAGTCACTCTCTCACCGGCGTGACGTGGCTTCCCTCTGCCTCTTCTATAAATACTTTCACGGCTTCTGCTCTGATGAACTTAGATCACTGGTGCCCCCTAGGTACGAATTTGCACGAGATACTAGATTAGCAAGTAGGCCCCACTCTTTTACAGTGAAACCCATAAAATATAACCGCAATTTCTACTCCAATAGCTTCTTTTCTTGCACTTCCCGACTGTGGAATTCCCTTGCTTCCGCGACAGCTACAATCTCCAGGAGTTTAAATGTAAGGTCAATAGATATCTCCTAACACACTAACTTGCATCCATTCTCTCTAACACTCTTCCCATCTACCCAACCCTCATCCTCGGTATCCTTACCCGTCTGTCACCCTCCTTCTGCCATTTCCTATATCTAACCACTCTTTCTCATCACTTTTCCCTATGTAACCCCATGCGCAATAGTGGCAGTGTAATGCCTTGCTTGGGATGAAATGATTAAAAAAATCATACACCGAACATATGAGCAACGTCGAGGTTTTGAAGAGAATGGAAACAAAAAAAAAATACCTCGTAAGTGAATGGAAAGTGTGCCCCTGAGCTTCGAAGGCGTATAAGGAGAGCCAAAGACGCATTCCAAATGCTAAGCAGAGTCAGTCAGTTAAGTGCCATACGTGATATACTTTTAGGGCGATCATGTCTCGAAAGAGACATGAGTGACTGGGCAGATGATTATCCCGCAGAAGGTTGCAATTACTTTCAGTGATAGACTAGTTGCCAGCCAAAACCATTAAACCCAATCTGTCCTGTTATTTGACTGATAATTAGAGGAAATATATCTATTATATTATTAATTAGTGGGGGATCAGTTTATTACTTCACAAGAATAGAAAACCGATCCCCCACTTTATGCCCAGTAGAAGACTTAATCATGTTTCCAAATATTATATTTAGTCAATCAGTTAAGTGCCATACGTGATACACTTTTAGGGCGATCAAAAGAGACATGACTGACTGGGCAGATGATTAACCTGCAATTACTTAATAGACTAGTTGCCAGAGGAGATATATGTATTATATTAATATTTTGTAATTAGTGGGGGATCAGTTTATTACTTCATAAGAATAGAAAACCGATTCCCCACTTTATGCCCAGTAGAAGACTTAATCATGTTTCCATATATTATATTTAGTAGGTTGCCATTGCTTTCTACGGTAGACTGGTTGCCAGCCAAGGCTACAGAACCCAATCTGTCCTGTTATTTAACCCATAACTTGAGGGAAGAAACGGATTAATACCTTTCCCAATGTTATTTGCCCGTATGTGAATGCAAGGAATCTAACTGGAATTCGAACTCGGCGAAACGATTTCTCGTCCCTAGCCGATATCTACTGAATCAGAGCGCACACAGTCAGAGTAGATTTCGTTAAAAACAAAGAAAAGAAGACTAGACTGTTATGTGATATCTGTCCTTCAATATGGCCACGAATGCTGAACAATCTCTTCAAGGATGAAGGAAAGACTTGAAGTAACCAAAATGTCGTTCTACAGAAGGATGCTGAGGATACCATGGGCCGAGTATGAGCAACGACAATATTTTGGAGAGAATGAAAAAGAAAAGGAAATTTATACTTAACATCAGGAAGAGATAACTGATGTTTCTGGGACACGTAATGAAGAAAGAAGGTTTGAGGAATCTGATACTCACAGGTCAGTAAAAGGGAAAGAAAGACAGGGGAAGGCAGTGTAAGACATACTTGACTGGCGAGGATGATAGAGCGGGGTTTGGGAGAGATACCAAGAGGAAAAGTATTGAGAGCGACATGGGGTGGAGGAAGGTGGAAGGCCATGATCGTGTTATGGTGCCCTGTCTACATTGGAATGAACTCTTCCTCCTTCATAAATCCTAACCTGCAAGACTTCCTAAAGGAGGCAGTCGAGACGCTGTGTAACTTAACAGTTCGAACGGACACTTCTATCTGCTGACTAATAGCACTCTTATTTTGTATATATTGCATTCACTTACGCGCAAATACCCTTGGGAAAGGTATTAATCCGTCTCTTCCTTCCAGTTATGTGTTAAATAACAGGACAGATTGGGTTCTATAGTCTTGGTCGGCAACCAGTCTACTGCAGAAAGCAATGGCAACCTACTGCGGGATAATCTTCTGCCCAGTCAGTCATGTCTCTTTCGAGACGTGATCGCCCAAGCGTGTGTCGCGTATGGCACTTAACTGACTGACTGTTATGTTATTCCAATACAATGGTTCAACCTGCCATCTTGTTTTCGTGTCTTTCTTCCTGGTCTTAACAGGCCACAACACTATCTATCTATCTATCTATCTATCTATCTATCTATCTATCTATCTATCTATCTATCTATCTATCTATAAAACCACATTTCTGCTGCTTCAAGCCTCTCCTTCATCTTTGATAAGATCGTCTAGCATTCACTTCCATACAGAAGGACAGCTATCACATAGCAGTCCAGCACTCTTCATTATCTATCTATCTATCTATCTATCTATCTATCTATCTATCTATCTATCTATCTATCTATCTATCTATCTGAGTCTGTTCATATCTATCTATCTATCTATCTATCTATCTATCTATCTGTTATGGTGCCCTATCTACTTTGGAATGCTCTCTTCCTCCTTCATAAATATTAACCTGCGAGACTTCGTAGAAGAGGCAGTTGAGACGCAGTGTAACTTGACAGTTCAGATGGACACTTCTATTTATTGACTAATAACACTTTTATTTTGTGTATATGTGTATATGTTCTCTTATTCCAATACACATACCTTCTTTTTTCGTGTCTTTCTTCCTGGCCCTAACAGGCCACAGCAGATCGCCTACAACTTGAACAGACACGACACATCAAGAAGACTGCTAGAAAGTTTTATTCTCAGATAATTTTTCTCGTCAGAATCTATCTTGCTTATTTATAAAGCTTCTATTCGTCTACGCATTGATTATTGCTGCCATATCTGGTCGGGTGATGACATATACTACATGCCATAATTATTAGGCAACCCCAGTTTTTTTTTAAAAGAAATGATATATTTCATACTACTTTTAGTATTTGTTGCCAAATGAGTAATTCTAAATGAAAATAGAATGGTTCTTTTGTCGTTATTACTTTGCAAAATCTTACAAGGCAAGGAAGCAAAGATGAACTCGTCCGAATCACCCTAAATTTTCTTCATTCTTTCATTGATGAAACTGCAATATAGGCAATTATTAAATATTTATAAATTCATTTGATGCATATGTTATTGTGCAGTATTTATAAAAGAACCATTCTATTTTCATTAACAATTATTCACTTGGCAATAAATACTAAAAAAATAGTATGAAATACATCATTTTTTCAAAACACTGGGGTGGCCTAATAATTATGGCCTGTAATGTGGCCAGTAATGTATATATAGATATAAAATAGCAAATCTACAGGGTGCGATGGCTAAATTGTCGCTATTTGCCTTGTAAAAGTTTGCAAAGTAATAATAACAAAAGAACCATTCTATTTTCATTTACAATTATTCACTTGGCAATAAATACTAAAAAATAGTATGAAATACATCATTTTTAAAACATTGGGGTGGCCTAATAATTATGGCCGGTAATATACATTGAGATTCTTGAAGAAATTCAAAGAAATGTCTATAATGTAATCGATTCTGACCTGGCATCTTGTCATCACTCACTTTCGCACCGACGTGACGTGGCTTTCCTCTGACCTTTCTACAAATGTTTCCATGGCAACTGCTCTGATGAATTTTATGTCCCTGATGCATGTATTTAAGTGTGCTACTAGCACGGCAGATCAAGCAAAGATGCAACCGTCAATTCTACTCAAACAGTTTATTATTTTATCAATTCCCATCTGCGGAACTCCCTTCTGGTTTCTTGCTTCCCTGATAACGTGATCCTGGGTATGATGGTAAACTTCATCCGGCAACAAGGCCTCTGATCGGGAGGTTGTGAGGAGCACGGAACCACCTCATAATTGCTGTTGTTCCCAGGTCTACACTGACCCGGATTGGTCCCAGCTATGGGTAAATAGTTGACCCTCAAACCGAGTTCAAAATGCTACAAAAGTATTTACCAACAAAACTTTTTTCAATGAAGTATATTACCAACAAAAATACGTTTTCGAAGGAAAAATGTTACCAACAAGAATACGTTTTTGAAGGAAAAATTTTACCAACAAGAATACGTATTTCAAGGAAAAATTTTACCAACAAGAATACGTTTTTGAAGGAAAAATGTTACCAACAAGAATACGTTTTTGAAGGAAAAATTTTACCAACAAGAATACGTATTTCAAGGAAAAATTTTACCAACAAGAATACGTTTTTGAAGGAAAAATTTTACCAACAAGAATACGTTTTTGAAGGAAAGATTTTACCAACAAGAATACGTTTTTGAAGGAAAAATTTTACCAACAAGAATACGTATTTCAAGGAAAAATGTTACCAACAAGAATACGTTTTTGAAGGAAAAATGTTACTAAAAAAATACGTATTTCAAGGAAAAATGTTACCAACAAGAATACGTTTTTGAAGGAAAAATGTTACTAAAAAAATACGTATTTCAAGGAAAAATGTTACCAACAAGAATACGTTTTTGAAGGAAAAATGTTACCAACAAGAATACGTTTTTGAAGGAAAAATTTTACCAACAAGAATACGTATTTCAAGGAAAAATTT
>JBBBDQ010002186.1:860000-910000 GCA_037127315.1 Ascarosepion bandense
ATGGA
This sequence comes from Ascarosepion bandense, assembly GCA_037127315.1. NCBI lineage: Eukaryota > Metazoa > Mollusca > Cephalopoda > Sepiida > Sepiidae > Ascarosepion > Ascarosepion bandense. The sequence goes on from JBBBDQ010002186.1 coordinate 860,006, forward strand.
ATTGTCTAACATTCGCTACCACACTGACGAACAGACATCGCATAGCAATCCAGTACTCTCGTCTTTGTTTCCAGCAAAATTTTCCTGTCTCTTAATACTCTACTCAGCTTCTGGAATGCACTTTAGCCATACTGATACGTCTTCGGATCTCAGTGTCACACGTTCCGTTCTTTCTTAGGACGTTTCCCAGGCATTTAATTTTCTGTACCTGCTTGATTTTAGAATCCCCGACTTAGATTTGACATTTTGGGCTACTCTTGTTATTGATTACCATGCATTCAGTTTTCTTGTAGTTTATATATATATATATATATATATATATATATATATATATATATATATATATATATATTCCTTTCTTTTCACTTTCTGTAACTACTTCCGGTAGGAGTTTTTGTATTTTACGTTTCGTGTCTGCCATCAGCACTGTATCATCAGCATACCTTATACAGTGGAACATCTACTTACGAAAATAATTCGTTCTGGAAATCGTTTCGTAACGTGAAAATTTCGTAAGTAGAGGCGCCTTTTACCCTATAAATGCCTAATCGGTTCCAAGCCCCAAAAATTCGAACACAAATTTTTATAAATTATAAAAATGCATCAAAACCTGTAACAAGGTTGCAGCTAAATTTTTTATAAATTATAAAAATGCATCAAAACCTGTAACAAGGTTGCAGCTAAATTTTTTATAAATTATAAAAATGCATCAAAACCTGTAACAAGGTTGCAGTTCTTACAATAGTGCAGAAAATCGATAATATATATATATATATATATATATATATATATATATATAAAAGGCAAGATGTTTGTGCGTGTGTGTTTATCTGCCTGTACGTCTGTATTTTTTCAGCCCTTTTATTTTAGTTTTTGCTTTGGGTTTGGCTCTAAGTAGGTATAATTGTAGTTCTTAGTCTCAGCCAGGATACCATTTACTCAGAGGACTTATTTAGCCTTCAAAATTCAGTTTACGACGAAAAATACTTATTTGATATTGATACCAGGAAATCAAAATTTGACTTACATCCATTCATTTTTATTTCAGTCTACGGATTCGCTTTAACTGGAAGAAACTATTGCCTTTTTGTCTTTTGTGCCAACGTCCAAAGAGTCTGAGCTCCAGGACCATGAATTAGTTTTAAAGCTTTCATTACACCCGAGCAACGCCGGGCTATACTGCTAGTAGATATTAGAATTAGATTACTGCACAATAAACATAAAGATGACAGTTGTACATAATGTAAAGAATAAAAAAGAAAGAATCAAGTAAAGGATAAAGGTGTTGTTAGGTGGGAGGTTGAAGTCTACCGCAGAAAGTAGTCGCAGCCTATTGTAAGAAAACCTACTGCTCAGTCAGTCATGTCTCATCCGCGATATGATCACCTAAGCCTGTATCATGTATGGCACTTAACTGACTGATATGGATAAAATGATTGTATAGAAGGAGAGATTGGGTTCTATTGCCTTGGCTGGAGACTAGTTTGCAGCAGAAGGATTAGTAACCTAAAAATGGGAAAATATTCTGCCTAGTCAGTCATGTCTCATCCGCGATATGATCACCTAAGCCTGTATCATGTATGGCACTTAACTGACTGATATGGATAAAATGATTGTATAGAAGGAGTGATTGGGTTCTATTGCCTTGGCTGGAGACTAGTTTGCAGCAGAAGGATTAGTAACCTAAAAATGGGAAAATATTCTGCCTAGTCAGTCATGTCTCATCCGCGATATGATCACCTAAGCCTGTATCATGTATGGCACTTAACTGACTGATATGGATAAAATGATTGTATGGAAGGAGAGATTGGGTTCTATTGCCTTGGCTGGAGACTAGTTTGCAGCAGAAGGATTAGTAACCTAAAAATGGGAAAATATTCTGCCTAGTCAGTCATGTCTCATCCGCGATATGATCACCTAAGCCTGTATCATGTATGGCACTTAACTGACTGATATGGATAAAATGATTGTATAGAAGGAGAGATTGGGTTCTATTGCCTTGGCTGGAGACTAGTTTGCAGCAGAAGGATTAGTAACCTAAAAATGGGAAAATATTCTGCCTCGTCAGTCATGTCTCAAAAGAGACATGATCGTCTGTGTGTGTATCTCCTATGACACTTAACTAGATTGACATCTAGGTCTCACCTTTTTACCGCTGAAATAGTTAAGTGCAACCACTACTTCTATTTGTACAGTTTCTTTTCTCCCACTTCCCGCCTCTAGCACTCACCTCCATTTATTGTTTCATTTATAGATTCAATCTCCCAAAATCTAAATCCAACGTCAATTACCTTCTTCCATCTTCTTGAATCCCATTCATATTTTATCCTTTCTTCAGATTAACAAATGGATCCCACCCTTTTACAGTGAAACCGATAAAATGCAGCCGTAACTTCTACTCCAACAGTTTCTTTTCTCGCACTTCCCGACTTTGGAATTCCCTTCCATATAATTGCTTTCCAGACGGCTACAATCTCCAGGCGTTTAAATGTAAGGTCAATAGACACCTCCTAACACACTAACTCACATCCATTCTCTCAAACACTCTTTCCATCTACCCTAACCTCATTCTCGGTATCCTTACCCATCTATCACCCTCCTTCTGACATTTCTTATATCTAACCACTCTTTCTCTTCACCTTCCCCTATGTAACCCCATGCGCAATAGTGGCAGTGGAATGCTTTGCTTGGGGTGAAATGATTAAAAAAAAAAATTCCCCTGTCCCAAGTCTTTTTTTTTTATTGTACCCACCCCCTTGCGCGGAGATGTTCGTTGTGGTGCAGTGGATATCGGCTCCGAACGAGAAATCAGAGAACAGAGTTCAATTCGTTGCATAGATTTGAGCGTAAATACTCTTGAGTTAAATAACAAGCCAGATTGGAATCTATAGACTTGGTTGGTAACAAGTCTACCGCAGAAAGAAATGGCAACCTACTGCGGGAAAATCTTCTGCCCAGTCAGTCATATTATCTCTTTCGAGAGTATCATATATGACACTTTACTGACTGAAACCCCTGCGCATCAGTGGCTGCCCCATCTTGCCTGGGGTGAGATATTCTATGGTCGTAGAAATTTTATTTAAATTCCTCGAAGGCTTTTCTGTGTCTTCCTGTTAACATTTATTGCAGATGATAAAGAAAACAACTTCTTCATGATAATAATCTCTATTTATAAAAGGCAAGATGTTTGTGTGTGTGTCTATCTGTCTCTATATCCTTCATACAAATTCACAATTTTTATTCGATTCTCTCCAAAATTCACACAAATATTCTTTAGGCTGAGTCTGAGCTTCTTCTGGGCTACTTATTTTTTCCGATATCTCCCCGATATCGGAACTTGATACTCCGATATCCGATCAGTTCTGATCCAGATCAGGATTTCAGCCTTTTTAACGTGGTTCTTGCTGCAGAATTTGCTCTAACTTAATAAAATTATAGTTTTTACTCTCAAACATGAGTAGATTTTTTTCTGAGACGACTCATTTCCCTGATATCAGAAATCGATACCCCCCGATATTCTATCGAATCTGAACAAAAACTGATATTCAGCCATCAATATGGCTCATTTTCTTCAAATTTACTCCCGATGGGTACGATAAGTTTTCATGGACTTACTTAGGTTAGTTTATCCTTGGATGACTTATTTGACTCCGATATTGGAAATCGATATCCTATCGGGTCTGATCAAAATCAGGTTTTCAGTATTTATTTTTTTTGGGGGGGTTTTGCTTTAAGTAGGTATAATTGTAGTTCTTAGTCTCTGACATGATATCATTTACTCAGAGGTCTTATTTAGCTTTCAAAATTTAGTTTGCGACAGAGAACTTATTTGATATCGATACCGGAAATCCAAATTTAACTTATATCCATTCATTTTTCTTTCAATCTACGGTTTCACTTTGACTGGAAACAACTATTGCATTTTATGCCTAATAAGTGATATAGTGTATAAAGCAATGCCTAGAATAGTCGGACCTAATAAAAAAATCGAGATAGAGTCAACTGAGAATGAATGCAATTAAGAAAAAATAATACAACCATGAGTTAAAAGAATAATAGGTACGCGAAATAAATAAGTTGTTCACCCGTCATGTGGTTTACATTGTAGCAAACCACCCTTATTTCCCCCGTATTCCATGACTGAAAAGAAGATTCCTCTTTAACAGCTTCTTTCCGCGAACGACTGCTTTGTGGAACCAACTCCCTGCTATTCATCTTGAGGTTATTGACAAAATCCAAAAAAGGATCTACAATATGATCGACACTGACTTGGCATACCGGCTTTTCTCACAGACGTGATATGGCTTCTCTTAGTCTTTTCTACAAATATTTTCATGGCAAATGCTTTGATAAACTTTTTTCTTTGTAACCCGACCCCATGTATTTAGGTGGGCTAATATATTGACATCAAGGCTCCACCCTTTTATCCACAAAATAATTAAATATACCCGCCTCTTCTACTTGAAAAGTTTCTTTTTGCATACTTCTCCTTTGTGGAAATACGTACGGTTTTCGTTTTTTCCTGAGAGCTACAATCTTTAAAATTTAAAATACAGCGTCAATTACCATATTGTCTCTCCTTGATTTCCATCCATCTCTTATCCTTTATTCGACATCCCCTGAACCTTGTTTTTTTTTCTCTCACTGTAACCTTCTGCGCACAGGTAGTGGCCCAGCCGTACTTATGGTTAAATGATTATAAAAAAATTCTCTATATCTATCTATCTCTTTCAGTTCATTTCTATCTATCTATCTATCTATCTATCTATCTATCTATCTATCTATCTATCTATCTATCTATCTATCTATCTCGCTTCTTAACTATTTCCTGCATTGTGAAATGTCTACAAGGTTTATTTGTATTTTATATCCACATCTACAATATTCTGTAATTTGTCATAAAGAAAGTCAAATGGATGTAAATTTTTTGCAAACATTTAAATAAATGCAAAAAAAAAAAAAATAATAATAAACATACACATTAACTGTTTAAAACTTTTTTTTCTCTAGATCTCCATCTGTCTCTCATATACGATTCTACTGCATTGAACGCAGGATAATTTTGTAATGTTTTCTTTTAAATCTTATTCTAATACACCGGCAAATATGGCACCACCCCCTATATATATATATATATATATATATATATATATATATATATATATATATATATTCAAAATAATAACTAAATAGACTCTGCAAGTATTTAAGTTTTAAATTTATACTAAGATAAACCTTAAGAAAAACCATTAACAAACAGAACCTAATTCCGTTACAATCCGGTGCACTAAGGCGTTGGATAAGAGGGGAGAAAAAAAGAAATCCGCGGAATAAGGACAAGACATACGATACTCCGCAGTAAAGAAAAAAAACCCAAACGGAACCAACCACAAAAAAAAAAGAAAGAAAAAGTGCTCGATACAAAGTACAAACGAAATGCAAAAGTAGAGCAAAGACACACAGTATGTGTATATATATATATATATATATAGAGAGAGAGAGAGAGAGAGAGCGAGAGAGAGAGAGAGAGAGATAGATAGATAAAAATAGAGAGAATGTTTTTTTCTTCATGTTTGATTCTAGTAAGACCTGGAAAAGTTCTCGCTGATTTTTTATTAAAAATAATGTTTTATTTTCACAAATTAGTAAAAAACATGTCACTGAAAACATTGTCCATTACTTGCCACTACTTTTTCCCCACCTGTCTGGCATCATTTGAATTCCACGTCGGAGAAACGACACGTCTTTTGAGGCTAACCACGCGTCGACCCATTTTTTGGCATCTCCATAGGAATGAAAGTGTTGCTAAGCCAAGCCATGTGCCATCGATAGGAACGAGTGATAACCAGATAGGACAGCTAGTGAATATGGTGGGTGGGATAGGACTTCTCATTTTAGAGTTTCCAACTAGCTATTCACCCGTTTTGCAACATGTGACTTAGCATTGTCATGTTGCGAAATCACTTTGTCTTGTCGCTGCTTGTATAGCGTCTATTTTTACTTCAATCCTCGGCTCAAACGCATCAATTATAGTCGATAGTGATCTCCCGTGATGGTTTCGGTCGGTTTGAGGAGCTCATAATAAACTACACCCAGCTGATGCCACCAAATGCAGAACAGAAGCTTCGACTCATGGATATTCGGCTTTACCACCGATATTGATGCACGGCCGGGCTTACACTACGATCTTCTACGCTTAGGTTTATCGTAGTGTATCCACTTTTCATCGCCAGTTACGATACGATGAAAAAAACCTTTTCATTCCGGCTGTTGAAGATGTCCAAATGTCCTTGCTTATGATTCATTCCTAATGCTTTCAAACGTTTCGAAACGTGTGATCAACTTTTAATGATTCTCCAAGTTCAGCTTGCTTCTGATATAAGTTTTCATGAGTTAATACCTTCAATTCTTCGCCTAAAAACTTTTTCGTTGCGCCAGAGCGTTCTTTATCTCTAACATCTAAACCAATCTTTGCAAGTTGTTTCCAACAGAGCATAATCGCCGTAAGTCTCAACAAAAATTCTGACTGATTCAGCTGCAGAGTGCTTTTGAATAATGTAGTGCAGTAAAATTCCCCCACAAATACACTTTCTTTGACACTGAATCCGACATGTTTAACGCTGTCAAAAACAAAGTAGTTTAAACTTCGGCGAAATAGTATACATTGAAAAATCAACCTTGTTTATAGTATTTTTTTATAGATGCGTTACCATCTAAAACTACACGCACGCATTTCTAGGAACGCCATCTTTTGGAAAACAGCGAGAACTTGTTGAAGGTTCTAATATTATTATTCCTAATATCTACTGTCGGTATCATGTTCCAAGTATAAACGATTCTTTCATCTGATACTTAAGATAATTTTTTTTCTTGTGAAATTACCATTTTAAACTACACGCACGCAGTTCTAGGAACGCCATCTTTTGGAAAACAGCGAGAACTTATTGAAGGTTCTAATATTATTATTTCCAATATCTACTGTCGGTATCATGTTCCAAGTATAAACGATTCTTTCATCTGATACTTAAGATAATTTTTTTTCTTGTGAAATTACCATTTGAAACTACACGCACGCATTTCTAGGAACGCCATCTTTTGGAAAACAGCGAGAACTTATTGAAGGTTCTAATATTATTATTCCTAATATCTATTGTCGGTATCATGTTCCAAGTATAAACAATTCTTTCATCTGATACTTAAGATCATTTTTTTTATTGTGAAATTACCATTTGAAACTACAAGCACGCAGTTCTAGGAACGCCATCTGTTGGAAAAGAATGAGCACTTTTTTCTCGTAACTATCTCGTTAGGTAATCCTTGCTCAGGTTCATTTATATTAATTCATTTATATTAAGCCCATCTGTGGTATATACTGTGTTGTAGATCCCAGGAATGGGAATCACACATACACACACACACACAAAAGGAACAACAACCAGAATTTGAGACAGAAAAATAAGTATATTAAAGTACAGGATACAAACTTGAACGCAGGTTAGTTAGGAATACAGTTAGTACAAAGTATATATACCAATCTCTGAAGTGAAGTATGTCCGCGTCGGAAGGTGGCGGGTGCTGCGTAATAATATTCTGACTGAGTGAAACTGAGAGCTACTATGAACTACTGACGCTGTATTCTCCGTGAAACCTCGGTATCTTTCGGTATCTCTCGATATCACTCGGTATCTCTCGGATCTGACTATCTCACTATGGTAAGAGTTATGTATACTTTAGATGAGTCTATTATCCTGGAAAAAGGAGAGACACATACTGAGTAGACTTTAGTTTCATGTTCTGGGAGAGCTCCCACAATCTGGCGTGATGATCCGTTGAACAAAGAAAGCATAGCCGAATTCACGATGACTTGTGCCTTTATGCACTCATAAACTCTCTGCTGTTATTCGATATTATTGAACCTTGGTCTCATGGTCAGAATGCAAACGTTAAAACCATTAGTTTCATTGTATATCCTGCCTAGATGTAAATGAATAAATATAGGTTTGGTTCGTCATAAACAATTATGGTCTTCTGTGTAGGAATAATTGTTATCAATTTGAGGCATTGTTTTTCAGTCGCGTTTGTTTGTTTGTTTGTTTGTTTGTTTGTTTGTTTGTTTGTTTGCTCATTTGTTGTGGTCAAGATTTCACAAGACGTGCTATATGGATTCAGATGAAACTTTCAGATATGATTGGCTCCATGAACTGATTAGATTCTGGGTTCGATCCGGTACAGGATAAATCTTCTGGGTTATTTTTCCGGTTTTATCAGTAAAATTTAATTTTTACATTTCAAATCCCAAATACTGAATTACCTCCCCTAAATCATTTGACCTACTCCCCTGCTTTATTTTAAGTGTACATTTAATTTTGAGAGCGTTCGATTCATTTTTTTGTATTTTAACTCTTGAGAGCGGTCAAGTTCATTGCAGTTATTCTTTCTCATTTTAATAATCATCTCTTGCTAATCGCTGAGATGATGTCGGTATTGCCTTGGCGGAAGTTTGCTATTTCTAGTTTTATATTTTAACTTTTGAGAGCGGTCAAGTTCATTGCAGTTATTCTTTCTCATTTTAATAATCATCTCTTGCTAATCGCTGAGATGATGTCGGTATTGCCTTGGCGGAAGTTTGCTATTTCTAGTTTTATATTTTCACTCTTGAGAGCGGTCAAGTTCATTGCAGTTATTCTTTCTCATTTTAATAATCATCTCCTGCTAATCGCTGAGATGATGTCGATATTGCCTTGGCGGAGGTTTGCTCTTTCTAGTTTTATATTTTCACTCTTGAGAGCGGTCAAGTTCATTGCAGTTATTCTTTCTCATTTTAATAATCATCTCTTGCTAATCGCTGAGATGATATCGGTATTGCCTTGGCGGAAGTTTGCTATTTCTAGTTTTATATTTTCACTCTTGAGAGCGGTCAAGTTCATTGCAGTTATTCTTTCTCATTTTAATAATCATCTCTTGCTAATCGCTGAGATGATGTCGATATTGCCTTGGCGGAAGTTTGCAATTTCTAGTTTTATATTTTCACTCTTGAGAGCGGTCAAGTTCATTGCAGTTATTCTTTCTCATTTTAATAATCATCTCCTGCTAATCGCTGAGATGATGTCGATATTGCCTTGGCGGAGGTTTGCTCTTTCTAGTTTTATATTTTCACTCTTGAGAGCGGTCAAGTTCATTGCAGTTATTCTTTCTTATTTTAATAATCATCTCTTGCTAATCGCTGAGATGATGTCGGTATTGCCTTGGCGGAAGTTTGGTATTTCTAGTTTTATATTTTCACTCTTCAGAGCGGTCAAGTTCATTGCAGTTATTCTTTTCTCATTTTAATAATCATCTCTTGCTAATCGCTGAGATGATGCTGTCGGTATTGCCTTGGCGGAGGTTTGCTCTTTCTTAGTTTTATATTTTCACTCTTGAGAGCGGTCAAGTTCATTGCAGTTATTCTTTCTCATTTTAATAATCATCTCTTGCTAATCGCTGAGATGATGTCGGTATTGCCTTGGTGGAGGTTTGCTATTTCTAGTTTTATATTTTCACTCCTTTGAGAGCGGTCAAGTTCATTGTAGTTATTCTTCTCATTTTTAATAATCATCTCTTGCTAATCGCTGAGATGATGTCGATATTGCCTTGGCGGAGGCTTTCCGTTTTTCTAGTTTTTATATTTTCACTCTTGAGAGCGGTCAAGTTCATTGCAGTTATTCTTTCCTCATTTTAATAATCATCTCTTGCTAATCGCTGAGATGATGTTTGCATTGCTTGGCGGAAGTTTTTATTTTCTAGTTTTATATTTTCTACTCTGAGAGCGGTCAAGTTCATTGCAGTTATTCTTTCTCATTTTAATAATCATCTCTTGCTAATCGCTGAGATGATGTCGGCATTGCCTTGGCGGAGGTTTGCTCTTCTAGTTTTATATTTTCACTCTTGAGAGCGGTCAAGTTCATTGCAGTTATTCTTTCTCATTTTAATAATCATCGCTTGCTAACGTTGAGATGATGTCGGCATTGCCTTGGTGGAGGTTTGCTATTTCTAGTTTTATATTTTCACTCTTGAGAGCGATCAAGTTCATTGCAGTTATTCTTTCTCATTTTAATAATCATCTCTTGCTAATTGCTGAGATGATGTCGGTATTGCCTTGCGGAAGCTCTTATATTTCTAGTTTTATATTTTCAATTCTTGAGAGCGATCAAGTTCATTGCAGTTATTCTTTTTTCTCATTTAATAATCATCTCTTGCTAATTGCTGAGATGATGTCGGTATTGCCTTGGCGGAAGTTTTCTTTATTTCTAGTTTTATATTTTTCACTCTTGAGAGCGGTCAAGTTCATTGCAGTTATTCTTTCTCATTTTAATAATCATCTCTTGCTAATCGCTGAGATGATGTCGGTATTGCCTTGGCGGAAGTTTTCTATTTCTAGTTTTATATTTTCACTCTTGAGGAGCGGTCAAGTTCATTGCAGTTATTGTTTCTCATTTTAATAATCATCTCTTGCTAATCGCTGAGATGATGTCGGTATTGCCTTGGCGGAGGTTTGCTCTTTCTAGTTTTATATTTTCACTCTTGAGAGCGGTCAAGTTCATTGCAGTTATTCTTTCTCATTTTAATAATCATCGCTTGCTAATCGCTGAGATGATGTCGGTATTGCCTTGGTGGAGGTTTGTTTAGTTTTATATTTTCACTCTTGAGAGCGATCAAGTTCATTGCAGTTATTCTTTCTCATTTTTAATAATCATCTCTTGCTTAATTGTTTAGATGATGTTCTAGTATTGCCTTATGGAAGTTTTATATTTCTAGTTTTATATTTTCACTCTTGAGAGCGATCAAGTTCATTGCAGTTATTCTTTTTCATTTTAATAATCATCTCTTGCTAATTGCTGAGATGATGTCGGTATTGCCTTGGCGGAAGTTTTCTATTTCTAGTTTTATATTTTCACTCTTGAGAGCGGTCAAGTCCATTGCAGTTATTCTTTCTCATTTTAATAATCATTCTTTGCTAATCGCTGAGATGATGTTTGTATTGCTCTTGGCGGTGGAAGCTTGCTATTTCTAGTTTTATATTTTCAATTTTGAGAGCGGTCAAGTTCATTGCAGTTATTCTTCCTCATTTCAATAATCATCTATTGCTAATCGCTGAGATGATGTCGGCATTGCCTTGGTGGAGGTTTGCTATTTCTGTTTTATATTTTCACTCTTCAGAGCGGTCAAGTTCATTACAGTTATTCTTCCTCATTTTAATAATCATCTCTTGCTGGGATCGCTGAGATGATGTCGATATTGCTCTGGCGGAGGCTTCGTTCTTCTAGCTTCTGCATTTTCACTTGAAGGCACGGAGTTCATTGCAGTTATTCTTTCTATTTTAATCATCTTCGTTAATCGCTGAGATGATGTCGGTATTGCCTTGCGGAGGTCGTATTATTTTATGATATTTTCACTTTTGAGAGCGGTCAAGTTCATTGCAGTTATTCTTTTCTCATTTTAATAATCATCTCTTGCCAATCGCTGAGACGATGTCGATATTGCCTATGGTATTTTCCGTTTTTTCTAGTTTTATATTTTCACTCTTGAGAGCGGTCAAGTTCATTGCAGTTATTCTTTCTCATTTTAATAATCATCTCTTTACAATTCGCTGAGATGATGTCGGCATTGCCTTGGCGGAAGTTTGCTATTTCTAGTTTTGAGATACTCTTGAGAGCGGTCAAGTTCATTGCAGTTATTCTTCATTTTAATAATCATCTCGCGAATCGCTGAGATGATGTCGGTAATGTCACAAGTTTGCTGGCTTGAAGTCATGACATTTTCACTCTCTGAGTTGGTCAAGTTCATTGCAGCATTCTTCCTCGATGACAATCATCTCTACATCCGCTGATGATGTCGATATTGCCTTGGCGGAGGTTTGCTCTTTCTAGTTTTATATTTTCACTTCTTGAGAGCGGTCAAGTTCATTGTAATATCTTCCTCATTTAATAATCATCTCTTGAAGTTAATCGCTGAGATGATGTCGGTATTGCCTTGGTGGAGGTTTGCTATTTCTAGTTTTATATTTTCAATTTCCATAGCGGTCAAGTTCATTGTTATTCTTTCATTTAATAATCATCTCTTTGCTATAATCGCTATATTGATGTCGGTATTGCCTTTATGCAGTTTGCTATTTCTAGTTTTATATTTTCACTCTTCAGAGCGGTCAAGTTCATTGCAGTTATTCTTCCTCATTTTAATAATCATCTCTTTGCTAATCGCTGAGATGATGTCGATATTGCCTTGGCGGAGGTTTGTTTCTTTTCTAGTTTTATATTTTCACTCTTGAGAGCGGTCAAGTTCATTGCAGTTATTCTTCCTCATTATTTTAATAATCATCTCTTGCTAATCAAGCGAGATGATGTCGATATTGCCTTGAGGTTTGCTCTTTCTATTTTATATTTTCAAATTTTGAGAGCGGTCAAGTTCATTGCAGTTATTCTTCCTATTTTTAATAATCATCTCTTGCTAATCGCTGAGATGATGTCGATATTGCCTTACAGGTTTGCTCTTTCAGTTTTATGCTTTCACTCTGAGAGTGTACTGTCTCATTATATTATTCTTCCTCATTTTAATAATCATCTCTTGCTAATCGCTGATGATGTTGGTACGTCTTTAGTATATTGCCATTTCTAGTTTTATATTTCTGTACTCTTCAGAGCGGTCAAGTTCATTGCAGTTATTCTCTTCCTGTTTTAATAATCAATTCTTTGATCACGATGTCGGCATTGCCTTTTGTAGAGGCTTGTTAGTTTCTAGTTTTTATATTTTCACTCTTCAGAGCGGTCAAGTTCATTGCAGTTATTCTTCCTTATTTTAATAATCATCTCTTGCTAATCGCTGAGATGATGTCGGTATTGCTCTTTGGTGGAGGCTGTTTATTTCTTAGTTTTATATTTTCACTCTTGAGATGTCAAGTTCATTGCAGTTATTCTTCTCATTTTAATAATCATCTTTTGTTGACCGCTGAGATGATGTCGGTATTGCTCTGGCGGAAGTTTGCTATTTCTAGTTTTATATTTTCACTCTTTAGAGCGGTCGTCTGCTTGCAATTATTTTTTCATTTTTGACAATCATCGCTTGCTAATCGCTTAGATGATGTCGGTATTGCCTTTATGGAAGTTTTATTGGCTTCTAGTTTTATATTTTCACTCTTCAGAGCGGTCATGTTCATTGTAGTTATTCTTCCTCATTTTAATAATCATCTTGCTAATCGCTGAGATGATGTCGGTATTGCCTTGGTGGATGTTTGCTATTTCTAGTTTTATATTTTCACTCTTGAGAGCGGTCAAAGTTAATTGCAGTTATTCTTTCTCATTTTAATAAATCATCTCTTGCTAATCGCTGAGATGATGTCGGTATTGCCTTGGTGGAGGTTTGCTATTTCTAGTTTTATATTTTCACTCTTCAGAGCGGTCAAGTTCATTGCAGTTATTCTTCCTTATTTTAATAATCATCTCTTGCTAATCGCTGAGATGATGTCGGTAATACCTTGATGGAGGTTTGCTATTTCTAGTTTTATATTTTCACTCTTGAGAGCGGTCAAGTTCATTGCAGTTATTCTTTCTCATTTTAATAATCATCTCTTGCTAATGCTGAGATGATGTCGTGATATTACCTTGGCGGAAGTTTGCTATTTCTAGTTTTATATTTTCACTCTTGAGAGCGGTCAAGTTCATTGCAATTATTTTTTCTCATTTTAATAATCATCGCTTGCTAATCGCTGAGATGATGTCGGTGCCTTGGCGGAAGTTTGCTATTTCTAGTTTTATATTTTCACTCTTCAGAGCGGTCAAGTTCATTGCAGTTATTCTTCCTCATTTTAATAATCATCTCTTGCTAATCGCTGAGATGATGTCGATACTGCCTTGGTGGAGGTTTGCTATTTCTAGTTTTATATTTTCACTCTTGAGAGCGGTCAAGTTCATTGCAGTTATTCTTTCTCATTTTAATAATCATCTCTTGCTAATCGCTGAGATGATGTCGATATTGCCTTGGCGGAAGTTTGCAATTTCTAGTTTTATATTTTTCACTCTTGAGAGCGGTCAAGTTCATTGCAGTTATTCTTTTCTCATTTTAATAATCATCTCCTGCTAATCGCTGAGATGATCAACTCGTATACCTTGGCGGAGGTTTGCTCTTTCTAGTTTTTTATATTTTCACTCTTGAAATCGGTCAAATTCATTTCACAGTTATTCTTTCTTATTTTAATAATCATCTCTTGCTAATCGCTGAGATGATGTCGGTATTGCCTTGGCGAAGTTTGGTATTTCTAGTTTTATATTTTCACTCTTCAGAGCGGTCAAGTTCATTGCAGTTATTCTTTCTCATTTTAATAATCATCTCTTGCTAATCACTGAGATGATGTCGGTATTGCCTTGGCGGAGGTTTGCTCTTTCTAGTTTTATATTTTCACTCTTGAGAGCGGTCAAGTTCATTGCAGTTATTCTTTCTCATTTTAATAATCATCTCTTGCTAATCGCTGAGATGATGTCAGTATTTCTGCTGGTGGAGGTTTGCTATTTCTAGTTTTATATTACCACTCTTGAGAGCGGTCAAGTTCATTTGCAGTTATTCTTTCTCATTTTAATAATCATCTCTTGTAATCGCTGAGATGATGTCGATATTGCCTTGGCGGAGGTTTGCTCTTTCTAGTTTTATATTTTCACTCTTGAGAGCGGTCAAGTTCATTGCAGTTATTCTTTCTCATTTTAATAATCATCTCTTGCTAATCGCTGAGATGATGTCGTACCTTGGCGGAAGTTTTCTATTTCTAGTTTTATATTTTCACTCTTGAGAGCGGTCAAGTTCATTGCAGTTATTCTTTCTCATTTTAATAATCATCTCTTGCTAATCGCTGAGATGATGTCGGTATTGCCTTGGCGGAGGTTTGCTCTTTCTAGTTTTATATTTTCACTCTTGAGAGCGGTCAAGTTCATTGCAGTTATTCTTTCTCATTTTAATAATCATCGCTTGCTAATCGCTGAGATGATGTCGGTATTGCCTTGGTGGAGGTTTGCTATTTCTAGTTTTATATTTTTCACTCTTGAGAGCGATCAAGTTCATTGCAGTTATTCTTTCTCATTTTAATAATCATCTCTTGCTAATTGCTGAGATGATGTCGGTATTGCCTTGGCGGAAGTTTTATATTTCTAGTTTTATATTTTCTCTTGAGAGCGATCAAGTTCATTGCAGTTATTCTTTCTCATTTTAATAATCATCTCTTGCTAATTGCTGAGATGATGTCGGTATTGCCTTGGCGGAAGTTTTCTATTTCTAGTTTATATTTTCACTCTTGAGAGCGGTCAAGTTCATTGCAGTTATTCTTTCTCATTTTAATAATCATCTCTTGCTAATCGCTGAGATGATGTCGGTATTGCCTTGGCGGAAGTTTTCTATTTCTAGTTTTATATTTTCACTCTTGAGAGCGGTCAAGTTCATTGCAGTTATTCTTTCTCATTTTAATAATCATCTCTTGCTAATCGCTGAGATGATGTCGGTGCCTTGGCGGAGGTTTGCTCTTTCTAGTTTTATATTTTCACTCTTGAGAGCGGTCAAGTTCATTTTGGTCAATTCTTTCTCATTTTAATAATCATCGCTTGCTAATCGCTGAGATGATGTCAGTATTTACTTGGTGGAGGTTTGCTATTTCTAGTTTTATATTTTCCTCTTGAGAGCGATCAAGTTCATTGCAGTTATTCTTTCTCATTTTAATAATCATCTCTTGCTAATTGCTGAGATGATGTCGGTATTGCCTTGGCGGAAGTTTTTTATATTTCTAGTTTTATATTTTCACTCTTGAGAGCGATCAAGTTCATTGCAGTTATTCTTTCTCATTTTAATAATCATCTCTTGCTAATTGCTGAGATGATGTCGATATTACTTGAGTTTTCTATTTCTAGTTTTATATTTTCACTCTTGAGAGCGATCAAGTTCATTGCAGTTATTCTTTCTCATTTTAATAATCATCTCTTGCTAATTGCTGAGATGATGTCGGTACCAGCTGCCTTGGCAGAAGTTTCTATTTCTAGTTTTATATTTTCACTCTTGAGAGCGGTCAAGTTCATTGCAGTTATTCTTTCTCATTTTAATAATCATCTCTTGCTAATCGCTGAGATGATGTCGGTATTGCCTTGGCGGAAGTTTGCTATTTCTAGTTTTATATTTTCACTCTTGAGAGCGGTCAAGTTCATTGCAGTTATTCTTCCTCATTTTAATAATCATCTCTTGCTAATCGCTGAGATGATGTCGATGCCTTGGTGGAGGTTTGCTATTTCTAGTTTTTTATATTTTCACTCTTCAGAGCGGTCAAGTTCATTGCAGTTATTCTTCTCCATTTATATAATCATCTCTTGCTAATCGCTGAGATGATGTCGATATTGCCTTGGCGAGTTTTGCTCTTTCTAGTTTTATATTTTCACTCTTGAGAGCGGTCAAGTTCATTGCAGTTATTCTTTCTCATTTTAATAATCATCTCTTGCTAATCGCTGAGATGATGTCGGTATTGCCTTGGTGGAGGTTTGCTATTTCTAGTTTTATATTTTCACTCTTGAAACTAGTCAAGTTCATTGCAGTTATTCTTTCTCATTTTAATAATCATCTCTTGCTAATCGCTGAGATGATGTGTCGATATTACCTTGGCGGAGGTTTGCTCTTTCTAGTTTTTATATTTTCTCTTGAGAGCGGTCAAGTTCATTGCAGTTATTCTTTTCTCATTTTAATAATCATCTCTTGCTAATCGCTGAGATAGTGTCGGTGATATTGCTGCACCTGGCGAGTTTGCTATTTCTAGTTTTATATTTTCACTCTTGAGAGCAGTCCGATTCATTGCAGTTATTCTTTCTCATTTTAATAATCATCTCTTGCTAATCGCTGAGATGATGTCGTCATCACCTTGGCGGAAGTTTGCTATTTCTAGTTTTATATTTTCACTCTTCAGAGCGGTCAAGTTCATTGCAGTTATTCTTCCTCATTTTAATAATCATCTCTTGCTAATCGCTGAGATGATGTCGATGCCTTGGCGGAGGTTTGCTCTTTCTAGTTTTATATTTTCACTCTTGAGAGCGGTCAAGTTCATTGCAGTTATTCTTCCTCATTTTAATAATCATCTCTTGCTAATCGCTGAGATGATGTCGGTAATTGCCTTGGTGGTTACTATTTCTAGTTTTATATTTTCACTCTTGAGCGGTCAAGTTCATTGCAGTTATTCTTTCTCATTTTAATAATCATCTCTTGCTAATCCTTGAGATGATGTCAGTATTGCCTTGGCGGAAGTTTATATTTCTAGTTTTATATTTTCACTCTTCAGAGCAGTCAAGTTCATTGCAGTTATTCTTCCTCATTTTTAATAATCATCTCTTGCTAATCGCTGAGATGATGTCGATATTGCCTTGGCGGAGGTTTGCTCTTTCTAGTTTTATATTTTCACTCTTGAGAGCGGTCAAGTTCATTGCAGTTATTCTTCCTCATTTTAATAATCATCACTTGCTAATCGCTGGAATGATGTCGATATTGCCTTGGCGGAGGTTGCTCTTTCTAGTTTTATATTTTCACTCTTGAGCAGTCAAGTTCATTGCAGTTATTCTTCCTCATTTTAATAATCATCTCTTGCTAATCGCTGAGATGATGTCGATATTGCCTTGGCGGAGGTTTGCTCTTTCTAGTTTTATATTTTCACTCTTGAGAGCGGTCAAGTTCATTACGAGATTCTTCCTCATTTTAATAATCATCTCTTGCTAATCGCTGGAATTGATGTCGGTATCAGCCTGCCTTGGTGGGTTGCTATTTCTAGTTTTATATTTTCACTCTTCAGAGCGGTCAAGTTCATTGCAGTTATTCTTCCTCATTTTAATAATCATCTCTTGCTAATCGCTGAGATGATGTCAGTCTTGGTGGAGGTTTGCTATTTCTAGTTTATATTTTCACTCTTCAGAGCGGTCAAGTTCATTGCAGTTATTCTTCCTCATTTTAATAATCATCTCTTGCTAATCACTGAGATGATGTCGATATTGCCTTGGTGGAGGTTTGCTATTTCTAGTTTATATTTCCTCTTGAGCGGTCAAGTTCATTGCAGTTATTCTTTCTCATTTTAATAATCATCTCTTGCTAATCGCGGGAATGATGTCGGTACCTTGGCGGAAGTTGCTATTTCTAGTTTTCATATTTTCACTCTTGAAACGGTCAAGTTCATTGCAATTATTTTTCTCATTTTAATAATCATCCTTGCTAATCGCTGAGATGATGTCGGTATTGCTGCTTGGCGGAAGTTTGCTATTTCTAGTTGCCTGTTTTCTTTCTTCAGAGCGGTCAAGTTCATTACCGTTATTCTTCCTCATTTTAATAATCATCTTGCTAATCCTTTGAGGAATGATGTCGGTATTGCCTTGGTGGAGGTTTGCTATTTCTAGTTTTATATTTTCACTCTTCAGAGCGGTCAAGTTCATTGCAGTTATTCTTCCTCATTTTAATAATCATCTCTTGCTAATCGCTGAGATGATGTCGGTATTGCCTTGGTGGAGGTTTGCTATTTCTAGTTTTATATTTTCACTCTTGAGAGCGGTCAAGTTCATTGCAGTTATTCTTTCTCATTTTAATAATCATCTCTTGCTAATCGCTGAGATGATGTCAGTATTGCCTTGGCGGAAGTTTGCTATTTCTAGTTTTATATTTTCCTCTTGGAAACGGTCAAGTTCATTGCAATTATTTTTCTCATTTTTAATAATCTCTTCTACTGTCCTTTGAGATGATGTCGGTATTGCCGCCTTGGCGGAAGTTTGCTATTTCTAGTTTTATATTTTCACTCTTAGAAGAGCGGTCAGTTCATTGCAATTATTTTTTTCTCATTTTGTAATCATCACATAATCCTTTGAGATGATGTCGATACCTTGGCGGAGGTTTGCTATTTCTAGTTTTATATTTTTCACTCTTCAAATTAGGTCGATTCATTGCAGTTATTCTTCCTCATTTAATAATCATCTCTGCTAATCGCTGAGATGATGTCGATGTGCCTTGGCGGAGCTTTGCTATTTCTAGTTTTATATTTTCAATTTCAGAGCGGTCAAGTTCATTGCGCGATTCTTCCTTCATTTTAATAATCATCTCTTTACACCGCTGAGATGATGTCGGTATTGTCTTTGGTGGAGGTTTGCTATTTCTAGTTTATATTTTAACTTTTGAGAGCGGTCAAGTTCATTGCAGTTATTCTTCCTCATTTTAATAATCTATCTTCTGTTGTATCAGTTAGAGATGATGTTGGTATTGCCTTGGTGAGGTTTGCTACTTTGTTAGTTTTATATTTTAACTTTTTATAGCGGTCAAGTCATTTGGTATGTTGTCTTTTCCTGTTTAATAATTTGCATTCCTTAAGAATTCGTGTTGATGATGCTGATATTGCCTTGTTGAGTTTGCCTTTTCAGTTTTATATTTTCATCAGAGCGGTCAAGTTCATTGCAGTTATTCTTTCTCATTTTAATAATCATCTCTTGCTAATCGCTGAGATGATGTCGGCATGGTTTTAGTGAGGCTCGTTGTTTCTAGTTTTATATTTTCTACCTCTGAGCTACGGTTCACGTGTATATTCTTCCTCATTTTAATAATCATCTCTGCTAATCGCTGAGATGATGTACGGATATTGCCTTGGCGGAGGCTCTGTTGGTTTCTTGTTAGTTTTATATTTGCACTTTCAGAGCGGTCAAGTTCATTGCAGTTATTCTTCCTCATTTAATAATCATCTCTTTGCTAATCGCTGAGATGATGCTTGTATTGCCTTGGTGGAGAATATTATTTCTAGTTTTATATTTTAATCCCTTGAGAGTTACCAAGTTCATTGCAGTTATTTTTCCTCATTAATAATTCATTCTGTTGTTAACTGCTGAGATGATGTCGGTATTGCCTAAGTGGAGGTTTGCTATTTCTAGTTTTATATTTTAACTTTTGAGAGCGGTCAAGTTCATTGCAGTTATTCTTCCTCATTTTAATAATCATCTCTTGCTAATTCTGCTGAGATGATGTCGATATTGGCCTTGATGGAGGTTTGCTCTTTCTAGTTTTATATTTTCACTCTTGAGAGCGGTCAAGTTCATTGCAATTATTTTTTCTCATTTTAATAATCATCGCTTGCTAATCGCTGAGATGATGTCGGTATTGCTTTACAGCTTGCTATTTCTGTTTTATATTTTCACTTTCAGATGCTTTTGTCAAGTTCATTGCAGTTATTCTTCCTCATTTTAATAATCATCTCTGTCAGTCTGCTGAGATGATGTCAATGTCTTCTGGTGGAGTTTGTTATTTATTTACATTTTCACTCTTCAGATACCAGTTCATTGGTAGTTATCTTCCTATTGACAATCATCTCTTGCCATCATGCCGAGATGATGTCGGTATTGCCTGGTGAGGCCGGTTATTTTAGTTTTGATATTTTCACTCTTGAGAGCGGCTGTCATTTGCAGTTATTCTTTCTCTATTTAATAATCACTTCGCTAACGCTGAGATGATGTCGTACGCTCTTGATGGAAGTTTGCTATTTCGTTTTATATTTTCACTCTTGAGAGCGGTCAAGCTCATTGCAATTATTTTTTCTCATTTTAACAACTTATCCCCTTATTAATCGCTGAGATGATGTCAGTATTGCCTTGGCGGAAGTTTGTTATTTCAGTTTTATATTTTCAATTTTGAGAGCGGTCAAGTTCATTGGTAATTATTTTTTCATTTTATTAATCGCCATCTCTTGCTAATCGCTGATATATTTAGTATTGCCTTGGCGGAAGCTTGCTATTTTAGTTTGGTATTTTCACTCTTCAGATAAATAAGTTCATTGCAGTTATTCTTCCTCATTTTAATAATCATCTCTTGCTAATCGCTGAGATGATGTCGATATTGCCTTGGCGGAGCTTTGCTATTTCTAGTTTTATATTTTCACTCTTCAGAGCGGTCAAGTTCATTGCAGTTATTCTTCCTCATTTTAATAATCATCTCTTGCTAATCGCTGAGATGATGTCGGTATTGCCTTGGTGGAGGTTTATGTTATTTCTAGTTTTATATTTTAACTTTTGAGAGCGGTCAAGTTCATTGTGCAGTTATTCTTCCTCATTTTAATAATCATCTCTGCTAATCGCTGAGATGATGTCGGTATTGCCTTGGTGGAGGTTTGCTATTTCTAGTTTTATATTTTAAATCCCTTTTGAGAGCGGTCAAGTTCATTGCAGTTATTCTTCCTCATTTTAATAATCATCTCTTGCTAATCGCTGAGATGATGTCGATATTGCCTCCGCGGAGGTTTGCCTTTCTAGTTTTATATTTTCACTCTTGAGAGCGGGTTGTCGAAATGCAGTTATTCTTTCTTTTAATAATCATCTCTTGCTAATCGCTGAGATGATGTCGGTATTGCCTTGGTGGAGGTTTGGTTATTTCTCTAGTTTTATATTTTCACTCTTCAGAGCGGTCAAGTTCATTGCAGTTATTCTTCCCCTTTGCTTTAATAATCATCTCTTGCTAATCGCTGAGACGATGTCGATATTGCCTTGGCGGAGGTTTGGCTATTTCTAGTTTTATATTTTCACTCTTCAGAGCGGCTTCGTTCATTGCAGTTATTCTTCTCATTTTAATAATCATCTCTTTGCTAATCGCTGAGATGATGTCGGTATTGCCTTGGTGGAGGTTTGGTTATTTCTAGTTTTATATTTTAACTTTTGAGAGCGGTCAAGTTCATTGCAGTTATTCTTCCTTTATTTAATAATCATCTCTTGCTAATCGCTGAGATGATGTTTGTATTGCCTTGTGAGGTTTGCTATTTTCTAGTTTTATATTTTAACTTTTGAGAGCGGTCAAGTTCATTGCAGTTATTCTTCCTCATTTTAATAATCATCTCCTTGCTAATTGCTAGATGATGTCGATATTGCCTTGGCGGAGGTTTGCTCTTTCTAGTTTTATATTTTCACTTCTGAGAGCGGTCAAGTTCATTGCAGTTATTCTTTCTCATTTAATAATCATCTCTTGCTAATCGCCGAGATGATGTCGGTATTGCCTTGGCGGAAGCTCTGTTATTTCTTAGTTTTATATTTTCACTCTTGAGAGCGGTCAAGTTCATTGCAATTATTTTTTCTCATTTTAACAATCATCTCTTGCTAATCGCTGAGATGATGTCGGTATTGCCTTGGCGGAAGTTTGCTATTTTCAGCTTTTTATATTTTCACCTTTGAGAGCGGTCAAGTTCGGTCAAAATTCAGTTTTCTCATTTTAATAATCATCTCTTGCTAATCGCTGAGATGATGTCGGTATTGCTCTCATGGAAGTTTGCTATTTCTAGTTTTATATTTTCACTCTTGAGAGCGGTCAAGTTCATTGCAATTATTTTTTCTCATTTAATAATCATCTCTTGCTAATCGCTGAGATGATGTCGGTATTGCCTTGGCGGAAGTTTGCTATTTCTAGTTTTATATTTTCACTCTTGAGAGCGGTCAAGTTCATTGCAATTATTTTTTTCTCATTTTAATAATCATCTCTTGCTAATCGCTGAGATGATGTCGGTATTGCCGGCGGAAGTTTGCTATTTCTAGTTTTATATTTTCACTCTTGAGAGCGGTCAAGTTCATTGCAGTTATTCTTCCCCTCATTTTAATAATCATCTCTTGCTAATCGCTGAGATGATGTCGGTATTGCCTTGGCGGAAGTTTTCATTTCTAGTTTTATATTTTCACTCTTGAGAGCGGTCAAGTTCATTGCAGTTATTCTTTCTCATTTTAATGATCATCTCTCGCATCGCTGAGATGATGTCGGTATTGCCTTATGCAGTTTTCTATTTCTAGTTTTATATTTTCACTCTTGAGAGCGGTCAAGTTCATTGCAGTTATTCTTTCTCATTTTAATAATCATCTCTTTGCCACGCCGAGATGATGTCGGTATTGCCTTGGCGGAAGTTTGCTATTTCTAGTTTTATATTTTCACCTTTGAGAGCGGTCAAGTTCATTGCAGTTATTCTTCCTCATTTTAATAATCATCTCTTGCTAATCGCTGAGATGATGTCGGTATTGCCTTGGCGGAAGTTTTCTATTTCTAGTTTTATATTTTCACTCTTTGAGAGCGGTCAAGTTCATTGCAGTTATTCTTCTCTATTTTAATGATCATCTCTTGCTAATCGCTGGGAGATGATGTCGGTATTGCCTGGCGGAAGTTTTCTATTTCTAGTTTTATATTTTCAATTTGAGAGCGGTCAAGTTCATTGCAGTTATTCTTTCTCACTTATCATCGCTTGCTAATCGCTGAGATGATGTCGGTATTGCCTTGGCGGAAGTTTGCTATTTCTAGTTTTATATTTTCACTCTTGAGAGCGATCAAGTTCATTGCAGTTATTCTTTCTCATTTTATTAATCGTCTATTGAACAGGTGAAGAGGCTCATCCCTTGTTCCCTGTTTAGGATGTGGTTTCCGGCTTTCTCTTCTCCAATCTTCTCACTTTGTCTTTTATTTTTCAATTGGAGTAGATAGATCTATCTATCGCCCGGTTTACACTCCACCCACGTCTATTGAACAGGTTAAGAGGCTTATCCCTTGTTCCCTGTTTAGGATGTGGTTTCCGGCTTTCTCTTTTCCAATCTTTTCACTATTACGTAGCCCCCTGAACATCAGTGGCGTTACCGCCTTGCTTGGGGGTGATATGATTAAAAAAAAAATCTCTAGCTAATCGACGAGATGATGTCGCTATTGCCTTAGCTAAGGATTGCGGTCTTTGACTGACCTTTCCCCTTCTTCTTATTATTA
Organism: Ascarosepion bandense; assembly: GCA_037127315.1. Taxonomy (NCBI): domain Eukaryota; kingdom Metazoa; phylum Mollusca; class Cephalopoda; order Sepiida; family Sepiidae; genus Ascarosepion; species Ascarosepion bandense. The sequence goes on from JBBBDQ010002186.1 coordinate 883,775, forward strand.
TTATGACTATTTCGACTTGCCGATACTTCCAGAAATATTTTGTTCAGTGGAGTATTATCACATAGCAGTGAAGGTAAAGAAGAAGAAAAAAAATCAGATAAGGAAGTTACCGACAACTTTTCCCACAAGCCATTTCCCTACCTGTGGGCAGTCAGTCGGTCAGACTGACAGACAAACAAATTTGTTGCCACCCCACACACGCATATATCCAGACGCACGTCAGTGCGTGCGAAAACTTAATACGGAATTTTGCGTAAAATGCATGGCAGAGCGCCCGATTTTCTTCTAAACAATTATAAGGTTATGTAACTCTTCACAAATTTATCTCTACCTTAAACTAACCTATATATGTAATTGTAAAGAGTTTATGTGCTAGCCATACACGGCCATATTATGGAGAACACTCAAATTTGGCGTGGATTCTTATTAGATTTAGCTAATAATTAGAACGTCTCTCTCTCTCTCTCTCTCTCTCTATATATATATATATATATATATATATATATATAGTCATCCGCAGACAGATCTGTTTCTCTGTTTCACAGCTCATCAGTACGGTCAGACATCCGATTGCTTTTACTCAGAATTGATACTAGACCGAATTGGCGTCAGTGTCGATTCTACCTCTGAGCTATGGGAGCTCGGTAGAAGGTGGCAGGCTTTTTTTTAGCGTATGATGTATCATACGCCAGTAGTTAGAGTGTTCTAATTCATTACTGAATGAGCGATGCGTAAGTGCTAGAGTTACTACTGTTTTTTTTCGAAATCTACCATTCTTCCAGGGTGCTCAATCAGGGCGTGAAAGAGAACCAACAGTTTTAGAATTCCGAGTTCTCGGGCTTTTACTATTTTTTTTAAAGTGCTCAATACAACAAATACTGTAGAGCATAATAAATTTTTTTTCAATAAAAATAATAAAAGACAAATCTAATTAAAATTAACATCCTTCAGGAAAGAAAAAACGTCTATATATGATTGTAAAGAGTCTGTGTTAGCTATACACGACCATTTTATGGAGAACCCTCAAATTTAGCGAAGATGCAAATTAAATTTAGTTAATAATTAGAACGCATATATATATATATATATATATATATATATATATATATAATTTTTTAAATAGTTTTAATAACCAACATATTGAAATTATCATTTCGTTAATATTCGGGATTTTCTGTAACATTGTATGTTTACATTTGTTGATATTACGATACATTTCAGAGCAGAGATGGCTATTTGCGTAGAATCGAAAATTGTGTTATATAGGCTTCATTTGATTTCATTTCGACTGTGGTATCCTTCGTGGTCGAGTGGTCTAAGACGCACCAGATCAATTATTGGACTTCCCCTATGTTGATAGGGCTCGAAGGTTCGAATCCTGCCGAATGACGCATATTTTTGTACAAAGAGTCAGGCAGATAGGAATAAATATGCTGTTTGATTAAAAACAGAATATCTACTCAAATACGAGTATCGATTAAAAATCATTCATTGTTCAAACAAATCATTTCAAATTGTCGGTTGTTTATAACTAGTTTCGTTAATCTTCGTTAATTTCCGTAATATAAAACAGAATATCTACTTCAATACGAGTATCGATTAAAAAAATGTTCAAACAAATAATTTCGATATGTCGGTTGTTAATCTTCGGGATTTTTTGTATATAGACGTAAAGAGAACGAACGGTTTTAGTATTCTGAGTTCTCCGGCATTTACTTTTTAAAAAGTGTTTAATACAACAAATATTGTAGAACATAATAAAATTAACATTTTTTAAAATAAATATAATAAAAAATAAATTTAATTAAAATTAACATACTTCAGGAAAGGAAAAACGTGTATTAATATTGTCATACCAAATTTATTTATACATCACAAGATTAATACAAATTACCTTTAAACTTAACAGTCACATGATATGCTCAAAATGGTGTCTACTGGGAATGCTGCACATGCATTTTCAATTTCTTGGCTAAGAACCACCGAGTTAGTCAGTTTTCTGCGATACACAATATCTTTTAGTGTCCTCATAGGTAAAAGCCTCAAGACTATGAAATCCAAGTCTTTCTTTCATGAAGTGCATATACATTTTTGATTTCTTTGTGGGAGGGCGGACTTAAAAATGAAAGAAAAAGGAACAAATAAATAATTTTACGAGGATGTTTAATGTTTACCATATATATATATATATATATATATATATATATATATATATATATATATATATAACATAGTGATGATCGTCCACGTATACTGTCTTAATATGTATAGGAAAGAATATTAATAAAAAGTTTAGAATTTAAAACTGTACTTTTTTAAACAGTATTTGTTTATTTTTATTATATTTTATATTTCAGACCGTCCTCGGTCCTTCATCAGAAACAAGTGATTTTTAAATTTGGATTAAAATTTATATATATATATATATATATATATATATATATATATATATATATATATATAATTAGTTAATTATTTAGTTTTGGGTCATAGTTAAATTATACCACTATACAGTTATATTAAGAAGTGAAGTGTCCAGTACAATTATATTATAGAATTTTTTAATATTTTTCATTTGTAAACGAGTTATTACGCGACCCAGGTTTCTACCTTTCTGTGTCTTCAGGCAATTTATAATAACAGATTTTACTGTGTTTTTGAAAACGCTCACATAACGGGGATTTTTTATGAACGCGCAAATTTAAAAATTAGGAGAAGTTAGAATATTTTTCATCCATGAATGTAGGATCCAAATAGGTATTTGTTGGTATGATTACACTTGGTCATAACTTCTGTTCTTTCATTTAGTTATTCATTTTTATTTGCGAATAACATAGTCGCTAACTTTTCTTCCTGGAACAGTCTACATAGTTTACCACCGTTGTAAGACTTGGCTGTTTTTATTATAACCCATGTTATGTCAGAGATTTTTTTTTCAGATTTTAATTTCAATTTCTACACGTGGCTAGCCAATTTTCTACAAAAGTTATGTAGACTGTTGCCAGGAAGAAAATCTTATCTTTATGGCCAACCAAAAATGTTTGTTTAAATCAATCAATTAAATGATTAAAATTTTCACTTGTATGTTGATAAACTACAGTTTTTATTCAAGTAAAAGAGTTTGATATTTTTTAATTTTGACCAGGCGTATATATATATATATATATATATATATATATATATATATATATATATATATTTGGACAGCAACCTTTTTTTAAACATGTTTCGTTGCAAATGAACTACAAGAAACAGTTTATTAATTTTTGGTTTAATTTTTCCGTTATTCAATCACTTTTTAAGTGCTTTCAGCCACTTCACTGGCCATTATCTTGGATAATAGGGATGTGTGTGTGTATGTGTATATATATAGATATGATTATTTTTATAAACAGTTTAACATCATAAATGAAATGGAAACATTAATTTTTACTTTTTTTTTTTCATTATTTATTTTGTTTTTTTAGCAGAATTTCCCTAAAGACATTTGTTGATATTAAATCTATTGGATTAAAAGTTCTCAAGACTTTTTTAAAAATCTATTTCAGATTTAGCTATCCTATCATTAATTCGTTCGATTCATAATTATTTATTGCTGTTATGCCGTTTTTTAAAAAAATGGTAATGTTATAGTTGTAAAAGTTTAGAATCAGGAAGAGACCTGATATAAACAATTATTTTCAAGGAATTAATAGAGGTTCTCTGTTATATCCCAATGATGTAACAACAAATTTAGTACTATACAATTATATTGTTATTAATAAACTTGTAAAGAATCCTTCTTTTCTTCATTCAATGAATCAAAGAAAATTGTCGATGTACATAACATTGGATGTTTTGGCTAATGATGAACTTCCCTTTTCATGTTGACTCATGTGATGAAGGTCACAGCATTGAAAAAATGATTATCTGGAGCTCTTCTAATGCATTATTAAATAATTTTTGTAGCAAGGAAAATGATTGTTGTGAATGATTATGTATGCAATTTAAATTTCGTTAAATATAAAAAGTGATTACGGCTGTGTGTGTTTCTTCAAAGCAATCTTCCACAATCATAAAATTTTAGATTAATTTTCAGACACAAAAATGAACACAAATATGTAAGACTTGTTGAGTTGATCAATAACAGATTTAATAAATCAACAATTCAATAACAAGCATTTTCAGTAGTCAGCGAACTGAGGTGATAGCAAATATTAGAATTATGGAAAGTATTAACTCGACGATCAGAAGCTAGAAGATGACAGTGTTTGATATGTGATCAAACATGTAGTTAAAAGCTATTCAGTAAAATACTTCACAAAATAGAAAAGTTCAAAAGAGATAACTGTATATCAGAATTGTGTTAAAGATACGTAGTTAAATCAATGTGTGTTGCATCAAATTTAATGTTCAGTATTTGCAAATTAAACAGTTGTGTGCAAAGAACAAAACACTCATACCTTTAGTTATAAGAAGATAGAAACATGAAATTGAATATTCACATTAATATACAGACATTGGAGTAGATAGACTAAACTATCGACCGATTCACACTCCACCCACGTCATTTGAAGAGGTGAAGAGGCTCATCCCTTGTTTCTGGTTTAGGATGAGGTTTCCGGTTTTCTATTTTCAATCTTTTCATTCTTACGTAGACCCCTGCGCATCAGTGGCGTTTTCGCCTTGCTTGGGGTGATATGATTAAATATATATACATATGTTATTACGAAAATGTGTGCCATTCGGCAGGATTCGAACCTTCGACCCATATATATATATATATATATATATATATATATAAGGATATGTAAGGATAATATATATTAGCAGTATAGCTATAGTTATAGTTGCTCGGGTGTAATGAAAACTTTAAAACTAATCCATGGTCCTGGACCTCAGACTCTTTGGACGTTGGCACGAAAGACTAAAAAGCAATAGTTGTTTCCAGTTAAAGCGAAACTGTAGACTGAAAGAAAAATGAATGTACGTAAGTCAAATTTTGATTTCCTGGTATCGATATCAAATAAGTTTTTTTTTCATCCTAAACTGAATTTTGAAGGCTAAATAAGTCCTCTGAGTAAATGGTATCATGGCTGAGACTAAGAACTACAATTATACCTACTTAGAGCCAAACCCGAAGCAAAAACTAAAATAAAATGGCTGAAAAAAAAATACAGACATACAGGCAGATAAACAGACAGACAGACAGACAGACAGACAGACAGACACACACACACACACACACACACACACACATCTTACCTTTTATATATATATATATATATATATATTATGGATTTTCTGTACTATTGTAAGAACTGCAACCTTGAAACTTCTGAATATTGTTTCTTATGTCTTTGTCTATGAGTTTATCAAAATTTATTAAAATCGAACCACTCCTTTTATAACCCGATTTTTTTTATTATCGATTTTCGATATTTATCGGGGGTACCTCGACACAAACCTAGCTAAGAACACTCGCAGACGCTTATAGTACAACTGTGTAAAATTTTAAGAAAATCGGTTCAGCCGTATAGGAGTCTATAGGTAACGGACACACACACAGAGACACACACAGAGACAAACTCCATTTATAAGTTTAGATACAAAAATAATATATGTGTGTGTGTGTGTGTGTGTGTGTGTGATTTCTCAGTCTAACTTGTTTCAATCTTATGTCAAATTTAATTAGAGACTGAGATGTGACTATCTCAGTCTTTTATGAAGCTTTAATGAAAATGATATGTATTAAATTGATAAGTTCTTATTTGCTTTATATGTCGTATCCTTTGAAAAGGTTACAATGAGACAAGGTGGTGATCGAATGAAAGAATAGCAACAAGTGCATAGATAAAATAAGGCAGGTATATTGTAAAGAGAATACATTAAGGCAAGACTGCGAATCTGGTGTCAGTGTAGTAATTGCCAAAGCAATGATATTTGTCGCAAAGACTATTTATGTGGAAATTCTGAGCCCTTAAGCTTAATACTTGGTGAAGATTTTTTTTTTAACCGAAACGAGACTCTATCCCTCGGCAGAGCCCCGCTTGTGTCCTTCTCTGCTCAGATGCAGAGAGGTGAACAAGAGTGCCTGCTCAGGACGGATCGCTCAATCCATAAGCAAGCCTCGTTGCCGAAGCAAGTGTATTTGCCGCCTTCCTGTTGAAGGAGGTGTGACACAGGGTCGATTTATGTGGGATCTCTGATCCCTTATGCTCAGCCAAAAATATCCCGTAGACCCACCTTAATGTTGCGTCGGGATCATTTTTTTTTTAACCCAAATGAGACTCTATCCTTCAGCGGAGCCTCGTTCGGGTCCCTCTATGCTCAGACGTAGAGAGGTTAACAAGTGTGCTTGCTCAAGACCGTACGATCGGTCTACAAACAAGCCTTGTTGCCAAAACAGGTACAGTTATTCTCTGTGCTCACTAGGCGATGTCATTAAAGGATGTAGACATAGTGGGTCAATTTTTTATATTGATACTTGACAGTAGTGTGATCGGTTTCTTGGTGTTAAGATGAAATTCATCAAGGAAGATGCCGAAGTTTTTGTTGTTTCGATTTCCCGTTGCCAGTCGTTATCCATCAACCACACACAAATCTAAGCTTAGAGCATCCGGTATTCCCAAGTGTTCACATACATAGGTACTATGCAGGCCCCACATTGCTGAATTTTGGGGATCAAACGAGAAGCTGAATCCTAAAATGTCATCAACAAATAAGGATGAAGTACTGCTTAGAATATTTTCTGCTCAAAAGTTATATCGAAGACAGTAAGGAGAGACTAAAACAACGAGTAACCTACATATCGATTTGGTGTAAATGGGTGTGACTAGAAGGAAAAGTCAAAGGAAAAACATTAAGGTTAAGGCTACTGTGGAGAGCCATGATCAACCTACTTAACGAGCTTTTTAAAATGGATGTTAGAACGGACTGGGTGAGATAGTCAGCGAATACGTAATGTTTAACGCTATAAAAGATAGGGAGATGTGGAGAGCCATGATCAGTCTACTTAATGAGCTTGTGTGATTATGTTAGAACAGACTTAGAGAGATAGTCAAGGAATAAGCATTGTTTAACGCTACAAAGGATAGGAAGATGTGGGGAGCCATAATCAGTCTACTTAATGAGTTTGAGTGATTATGTTAGAACGGACTTGGAGGGATAATCAAGGAATAAGTATTGTTTAACGCTACAAAGGATAGGAAAATGTGGAGAGCCATGATCAATCTACTTAATTAGTTTGATGATGTTAGAACGGACTTGGAAGCATAGTCAGCGAATAAGCATTGTTTAACGCTACAAAGGATAGAAAGATGTGGTGAGCCACGATCAACTTAACGAGCTTTTGTAAATACGTGTTAGAACAGGATCTGGGAGGGCTTCTCAATGTATAAACATTACTTAGAACTACAAAGGATAAGACGTGGAGAGCCATGATCAATCGACGTAACGATCATGTTTAAATTGATGTTAAAACAGGGCCATGGAAAGATAGTCAAGGGATAAACACTGCTTAGAGCTACAAAGAATAGGTAGTTGTGGAGAGCCATGATTAACCTACTTAACGAACTTCTGTAAATTAATGTTAGAACTGGAAGTGGGAGATATAGCTAAGGGGTGAATATTGTTTAGTACTAGGAAGTTAGGAAGTTGTGGAGAACCACGATCGACCTTCTTATTGATCCTGTGAAAATGGCTGTTAGAACAGGGTCTCGGAGGTATAGACAACAAAATAGACATTGCTTAGTTGTACAGAGTCACTATCATGTTACTGAACAAGTTTGTGGAAATGGATTTTAGAACAGGGTCTGGGAAGCAGTCAAGATCATTTTGAACACAAAGAATACGAAGTTGTGGAGAGCCGTCATTAACCGACGTCCTGAAGGGACACAGCTCAACGAAGACTAATAAATTTTAGGACTTTATTATGATTTTTACATCTTACTATAGGAGTTGTGGATAATGGCGTACGGGTAAAGCGAATGAGCAGTGTTAATGACAATTTTAAAAGTGACAACGTTCGACAAATTCGTCGGTAAAATGCAACAGTCAATGGTAAAATGCAACAGTCAATGGTAAAATGCAACAGTCAATGGTAAAATCCAACATACATTTCTGTTATATTTGAACATTTTTCTTTTATCTTTCATTGCGTCTTGAAAATATGCGACTTTTCTTTTCGAAAAGCCAGATGGAACAAAAGATATGTTTCTATCCACTCCAAACATAGCGTTATTTGGTTGGTAACATATATACGACATTGTTATTGTAGATATTCGAAATACTAGACGAACCGAATTAAGTTTATATTGTGGGCACGAATTTGGTAACTTGTTTAACTTTTTTTTTCACTGACCGGATTGCTGCCCTAACTACTGAGTCATCGCACTGAAGGCAGCCTCTTTGGCAGATCATCCGGTAAATAAATCATCTAATATGAAGCCAGGAAATAAATAAACAGGCAAGAGGTTTGTTTTTTCAGTCTAAACACAAATCAAGCGGAAGTGTTGACAAATCATTGGAGATTGTCCAACATGCTGTACGTAAAAAAACTGCTGTACTGGCATCGACATAACAATGGGATGGCATTTGTGAAAAAACGGTTGCAATGGTGTCCGATCGATGATAACACTGGCCAGACGTGATATCCGGACACTTGCCCAGCAGCTACAGACAAAGGGATAACCGATCCTATGACTGGTAGCCACGAATAAAAAAGACGTCCGATCCTCTGAATGATAGCGACGAATAAAGTGATGTCCGATCCAATGACTGGTAACCACCGATAAAATGATATCCGAGCCTATGAATGGTAGTTAAGTGATATCCGATTCTATTATTGATAGCCACAAATAAAATGATGTCTGAACGTATGAATAGTAGTCGTGAATATAGTTTTGTTCAATCCTATGGCTGGTAGGCACAGATAAAATGATGCCTGGTCCTATAATAATAGTAACCGCAAATAAAGTGCTTTTCGTTCTTATGACTGGTAACCACAGATAAAATGATGTCTGCTCCTATAAATAGTAACCACGAATAAAGTGTAGTCCGATCCTATGATTGGTAAGCACAGATAAAATGATGTCTGATCCTATAAATAGTAACCGCGAATAAAGTGTTGTTCGGTCCTATGACCGGTAACCACAAATAAAATGATGTCTGATCCTATAAATAGTAACCGCGAATAAAGTGTTGGTTGATACTATGACTGGTAACCACAGACAAAATGATGTCTGATCCTATAAATAGTAACCGCGAATAAAGTGTTGTTCGGTCCTATGACCGGTAACCACAAATAAAATGATGTCTGATCCTATAAATAGTAAAGGCGAATAAAGTGTTGGTTAATACTATGACTGGTAACCACAGACAAAATGATGTCTGATCCTATAAATAGTAACCGCGAATAAAGTGTTGTTCGGTCCTATGACCGGTAACCACAAATAAAATGATGTCTGATCCTATAAATAGTAAAGGCGAATAAAGTGTTGGTTAATACTATGACTGGTAACCACAGACAAAATGATGTCTGATCCTATAAATAGTAACCGCGAATAAAGTGTTGTTCGGTCCTATGACCGGTAACCACAAATAAAATGATGTCTGATCCTATAAATAGTAAAGGCGAATAAAGTGTTGGTTGATACTATGACTGGTAACCACAGACAAAATGATGTCTGATCCTATAAATAGTAACCGCGAATAAAGTGTTGTTCGGTCCTATGACCGGTAACCACAAATAAAATGATGTTTGATCCTATAAATAGTAAAGGCGAATAAAGTGTTGGTTGATACTATGACTGGTAACCACAGACAAAATGATGTCTGATCCTATAAATAGTAACCGCGAATAAAGTGTTGTTCGGTCCTATGACCGGTAACCACAAATAAAATGATGTCTGATCCTATAAATAGTAAAGGCGAATAAAGTGTTGGTTAATACTATGACTGGTAACCACAGACAAAATGATGTCTGATCCTATAAATAGTAACCGCGAATAAAGTGTTGTTCGATCCTATGATTGGTAGTCATGGACAAAATGATGTCTCATCCTATGAATAGTAGCCGCTAATGAAAGTGTTGTTCGATTCTATAACTGGTTGCCACAGATAAAAGTGATGCATAATCATGCGAATGGTAGCCACAGACGAAGTGATGTTCGATATTATGATTGGTAGCCATCGAAAAAATTATACCCGATTCTACGACTAGTAGCCACGGACAAATGACCGATCGATTGAACTCTTTTTTGGTTGTTCAAACGATTGTGGCTTATTTAAAGATGAGACATATTTTGGATTCTAGGGATATATTATCTTTTGATTATCAATATTGCATGACAGTTCTTTCAGAATTAAATTAATTCCTACAATTTAACCCATAGCTAAAAGTGGAAGTTTATTGATACTTTTGCAAAGGAATATTTCAACGTAAATATATTTAAGGAACCAGACTGGAATTCTAACTCTGCTCTACGGTTTACATTCCGCTATTCATTAAACCACATGCTCATCCTGACCGCGGATTAAGTGATGTCTAATTGTATGACTAATAGCAAAGTTCGTAAGGCATCTAAGCTTCGTGACGGTTAAGGTATCCAAGTGTTTTTAAATGTCTTACAACGCTTATATAAGATATGTGGAAACATATTTAATTTGGTTGGGGTACCAGTGAGTGAGTTTTTTGAGTTTTATTTAACGGCACTGTGGGTTATTTAATGCCAAAAAAGTTAGGGTTTAAAGGTATTTTTTAATGTTCAGTTATAGTTAAAAGGTTGAATTAATAAGATTTTAGTGAAAATTGTTTTTATTCTTTTTTATTTTAAAAAACTGGTGATGTCTTCTAGTTTTGCATTCAAAAATATTTTGCTGAGAATATTTTTTTCTTTCAAAATATGTTATGGTAATCATTTTTTTCTTCAAAATTGTATTGTTCCTAATATTCTTCCTCCAAAAATGCATATTTTTCTATAAAGTCTAGTTTTATGCATATATTTCTATAAATGTGTATTTTTATACTTTCATAGTGTTTTGACCACAGTTTGGGGTCTAACTATTTGCCCATAGTTGAGACCCTAGCAGATGCTACCACTCCGGGTCAGGGTGGACCTGGGAACAACAGCAATTAAAAGGTGGTTCCATGCTCCACACAACCTCCCAATCAGAGGCCTTGCTGCCAGATGCAGTTTATCGTCATGCCCAGGACCGTGGGTACCAGTGAAAAAAGCTTGTTAAAATAAGTGTCGCATTGTTATGAAAGACGTACTGAAATGTCCCCTTTTAGAATATGTATACGTCATAAATCTAAGTCACGTATGATACGAAACCACATATTCACATGCCACCTATCGGTATATTACTCAAACGAAATCTACATTATACCTGGTGCTCCAGTTATTCACCTCGAGATTGCTACAATCTCCAATTCATGTAGTTTAATGAATAACGAAATGTAAATCGTAGAACTGAGTTAGAATTCCAATCTGGTTCTTATCTCAGACAGTTGTTCTGGTGTACAGAGGCAATCAGAACGTTTGTCGGTTTCTTTTCTACAAGCCACAGCCTCTTAATCCCCTTTGGAACTCCCCATTTCACGTCTTATTTTTTTTATAGTTGCTAGATGTTGTGGAGTAGTTTTCGCTCTGAAATTTATAATCGTGCTATGCCGGTTGCTAATCGACTTAACGTAACCTAAATGTTAGGAACTTGGTAATCTTCCACAGAAAGATGGCTCCTTAGTATTCGGCTAACTGCCGACTAATATCAACTGCCTAGTAGTTCTACTGAACTCCAATAGAACTCTAAAGAACTCTCTTGAACTTCTAAGAACTTCTATGAACTTCCCAAGAACTTCGCGAGTTAACTTCCTGTTAACTCTTATTAACATAGAAGGGAGAGTCCATTATCTGAGGAATAGGTGTGCTTCACCATAACACTACAATGGCATTGAGCAGGCAGGATTGCGGCATTTTAAGAAAGTGATGAAAGAACCAGACAAGGGAATGCCTCCAATCTGTGATGGACTATGGAAGGAAATGTCTCGTAAATTTGAATGCCTCCAAAACGAAACTGCTCTCATTTAACCACTATAGGGGAACTTTCCTACCTGCCATCAGAAATGGTGACGCGAGTCTCCTAGAGAGCAACACTGCGCTTCCTTGGCCTCGCTCTCTCAACCGACCTCAAGTGGGACGATTACATCGAATCCATATCTGCATCTACTGATAGGAATGTAGGGTCACATATCAGTAGGTTTTTTTCTCGTCAGGGTCCATCCTGCTCTTGTTCCCCTCAAGGTTCTCGACAACAACAAAAGAAGGATCGGCAATGTAATCGATTCTGACTTGGCATCTCGATTTAAGATACTTTCTCATCAACGTGAGGTGGCTTCCCTCTGGCTTTTCTACAAATATTTTTTTATGGCAACTACTCTAACAAGCTGGTGCCCCAACCAAATGATTTTACGTGTGCTCCTAGATTTTACCGTTGAAATAGTTTAATGTAAATGCCTCTTCTACTCTAACAGTTACTTTTCTCGCACTTCCCGACTGTGGAACTTTCTTCTATTTACTTGGTTCTCTGATTGCTACAGACGACAATTCTACTCCTGCAGCTTCTTCTCTCGCACTTCCCGTCTGTGGAACTCGCTCCCGTATTCTTGCTTTCCTGACGGCTACAACCTCCAGAAATTTAAATGCAAAGTCAATACTCATCTACTAACCACTGGACTCTAGCTCTCTCCCCACCCCTGTATAATCTTCCCTTTCTCTCCACCTATGTATCTGTCATCGCACCTGCTTTCTATTGTTCCTTTCTAACTAGTTTGTACTCCTCACTCTTTTCTAATTAATCTTTTTACATTTATGTAGCCCCCTGCCGAAATGTGGTTCTACAGAAGGATGCTACGGATATCGTGGACTGAGCATGCAAGCAACGATGTGGTATTGGAAAGAATGGCAACAAAAAGGAAATTGATGCTGAGCATCAGGAAGAGACAACTGAAGTTCCTGGGACATGCAATGAGGAAGGAGAGCCTGGAGAACCTGATACTGACTGGTCAGATAGAAGGAAGGAGAGACAGAGGAAGGCAGCGGATAACATATTTGCAGGATCTGATCAGGTGGATGACGGAACGGGGGTTGCCAGGAGCAACAGGAGCAAACATACTAAGAGCCACAAGGGATAGGGAGACGTGGAGATCCATGATCGCCTACGTCCTGAAGGGACAGGGCACATAGAAGAAGAAGAAGAAGCCCCCTGCACATCAGTGGCGTTTCCGCCTTGCTCGGGGTGAAATGATTAAAAAAAAAATCTCTAAATTTTAAACGCAACGTTAATTACCATCTTAACTCTTTGAATTCCATCCATCTTTAATCTTTCCTTCGTCACTTCCTGTACCCGTTTTTGTTTTACTGTAATCCCGCTGCATACCTGTGGTTTAGAATGAGAAATTCCGCTAACAAAAGGTGAAAAATTCAATTAAAAAAGCGCAAAAAAAAAACCCCGTCTGACAACGGCAAAGAAATTATTGAAAAAGGAGAAACATTCTGTTAAACCAGGAAGAATCTGCTTCTTCTTTGATGAAAAGAATCTTTGTCACGACCAACTGCACGACAGCTTGCCTAAAATCCAGATGACGTTTCTTGTATCATGAAGATTAAGCTTCCTGAAACAGTGTTGGTTTTTTGGGTTTGTCTCCAGTAAGGGTGGTGTCACATCTTTGAAAAAGGTTTCAGGCTCAATTCGGATGACAATGTAGAGTTGCAGAACATCGTGGTCAAGCCTTGGTTAGCGAGGTTGGCTGCTTGAAGACAGTTCCCTACCGCACCTCCAGGAAGAGATAATTTTTTTTAAAGCGCCGCTTAAATGTGGCACAAGGTCTAAAGTGAGGTACTCAGTCAGGATCGAACTCACTACCCAGTTGTAATAGATTCTAGCAAACAAGCGTGCCCCTGCAGAAAGACTTAGAAGTGATTGTCATATAATTTTTGCCACATCAGCGGGCTACAACGTCTCGCTTCCTAACCTCCTTGATTTTAATCCCATGGATAATTATAAGTGAGTCACTGTTGAGAAACAAATCAACAAATCAACCTCACTACCTGTAATACCAAGGCCTAGCTGAATTAAGGAGCCGTTCGAAATTCTCCTTACGGGCAGCATGAACGCTGCATGTACCAGTTCCCGCAGTCAGATCAAAGCTGTGGTAGATACTGAGGGTGTCTTCATTGAGTGAATTGTCTTTTGATTCTTATAATCTGTTGGTTCGTTTGTTTGTTACTGCTTAACGGCCTATCAACATCTAAATGGTCATTTAAGGCCGGAGATGTATTTTTGTTTTAAAAAAGTTTGTTGGTCATATTTTTCATTCAAAAAAAGTTTTGTTGGCAATATTTTTCATTCAAAAAAATTTTTGTTGGTAATAATTTTCCTTTAAAAAATTTTTTTTTGTTAGTAATATTTTTCATTCAATAAAAGTTTTGTTGGTAAAATTTTTCCTTTAAAAAAAATTTTTGTTGGTAATATTTTTCATTCAAAAATAGTTTTGTTGGTAATATTTTTCACTCAAAAATAGTTTTGTTGGTAATATTTTTCATTCAAAAAAGTTTGATAGCATTTTGACCCCGGTTTGGGGGGACAACTATTTACCCATAGATGGGACCCTAAAAGGTGCTACCACTTCGGGTCAGGGTGGACCTGGTAACAACAGTAATTAACAGGTGGTTCCATACTCCTCATAACCACCTAATCAGAGGCCTCGCTGCCGGATGCAGTTTACGGTCATACCCAGGACTATTATAATCTGTAACCAACTTTTAATTTTTCCAATAAATTGATTTCTTGGATTAGATATTCATTTAGTTTTCCCTAAAAAGAATTGTCAAATTTAGCCTGAACATCTTGTGTGTGTTGTGTATCGGTCAGTTAAGTGCCATACGTGATACACACTTTGGGCGATCATGTCTCGAAAGAGACCTGACTGACCGTGCAGAAGATTATCCCGCAGTAGGTTTCCATTGTTTTCTGCGGTAAACTGGTTGCCAGCAAAGGCTATAGAACCCAATCTGTCCTGTTATTTGACTCATGGCTAGAGTGGGGTAGATATGCATTATATTAATAAGTAGTAATTAGTGGATGATCTGTTTATTATTTCATAACAATAGTTGGTACCTATCACATTGCTGATTCTCCTTCGGAGCCTGTCGAAACACTGAGATGAACAGCGGGAGTGCCTACCCATATATGACAGCAGTATCTAAACAGAAATACATGTAAATATGCACTCGAATTTTACTGAGTTTGAAATAAGAGACTGGAATAGTACCTCTTTTCATCCAGTATTGACAACTGACTGCTCTATCAGAATGGGAACTGTTCAGAAAAACTACATTCTTTAATTAAACCTGTTGCAACCTTCACGGCTAAGACCCCGATATGCCACACACCCTGTAGCGAACCACCCTCATTCCCTTCGTACTTCATTGGTGATATCTAAGTTCAATTCGAACAGCTTTTTACAAACCGCTTTGGAACTGACTCACCGATTTCTACAAACTTAACCTGTTATAATCGAGGGTCAACTCTTATCATCGCCACATATTAACATGAACTGTGCCTCTTACTTGACTTCTCTTGCTATTCATTGCCTTTACAAGAGATCATGCCTAAAAAATGGTCGGTACCCTTTACCGCTCTAGGAAGTACCTGACCCCTTGAGCTATCCTTTACCTTTACACGATCCAGATCAGGCCTGAAGATGGTCTGTTCTCTCTACCGCTCTTGAGTTACTCATGGGCCTTGTGCAGATTGAATATATATATATATATATATATATATATATATATATATATATATATATATATATAAAGGATTTGCCAAGGCGTGAACTCACAACTATCGTATTTTAAGTAAATATCAGTTACTAAAAAACTAAACACTTTAGTAATGAAGAAATAGTATGGCTTCTTTTCGAGTCGTTAATTAATAAAATGATGCCGGTGATTGCTCGAATATTTCGAGTTGTTAACCAATGAAACGAAGCCGGTGATTGGTTGAATCTTTAAGGCAAGTGTGTCAAGTAATTGTTTTTTGCCTATAGCCAGGCCGCGTAGTATAGTTTTTTATTTCTATTTTTTTAAAAACTTTTACTACTGTTTTTGGGTGTGGCTCCCAGACTTGTTGTGGTCGGTAAAGAAAAAAAAAAAAAAAAAAGAAAGGAAGTAAAAGCAGAGAAACACAAACCCGTACACACAAACCCCACCCACCACACGTAAAGTGGTGTTCATTTATTACTTTGCTTCTGGTTAAGAATATACCCCAGTCGCCGACCTTTTCTTCCTCCTCCACTTCCCCAGGCGTCTGGTTGGTGTTGAGCAGCTCACATTCTCAGACATTTAGAGTATCAGACAGATAGAAAGAGACAGACCCAGTAAGACATCGGTATCCGCGTTTTTTTTTGTTTTTTTTTTCAGTATTTGAGGAAATTCGCGGTTAATAGCGAATTGTATTCAGTAGGTTTTTATCTGCACGTTCACATCGCAACGGAGTGTGATACAAGGTCAACGATTAATGTGGGATTTCTAAAAGCCGTTCAATAATTTGCTCAAAGCCTAGCTTTCTTCATGTCACGTTCTCTTTTTGGGAGCCCCTCTGGGGTAAGGTCTCAGTTAAGTGCGATTATGGGCGATTATGTCTTGAAAGTGACATGACTTTCTTGCAGTAGGTTGCCATTGATTACTGCTGTAGACTGGTTGCCGACCAAGGCTATAGAACCCAATCTGTCTTGTTATTTGACTCATAGCTAGAGGGAGGGGATATGTATTATATTATTAAGTAGTAACTAGTGAGAGATCAGTTTATTACTTCATAACAATAGAAAATCGATCCCCCACTTTATGCCCAGTAGAAGCCTTAATCATGTTTCTATTATATTCAGTCAGTCAGTTAAGTGCTATAAGTGATACACGCTTATGTCTCGAAAGAGACATGACTGACTGGGCAGAAGATTATCCCGCAGTAGGTTGCCATTGCTTTCTGCGGTAGACTGGTGAATTATATTATTATATTAATAAGTAGTAATTGGTGGTGGATCAGTTTATTACTTCATGACAATAGAAAACCGATCACCCACTTTCTGCCTAGTAGAAGCCTTAATCATGTTTCTATTATATTCAGTCAGTCAGTTAAGTGCCATACGTGATACACGCTTGGGCGATCATGTCTCGAAAGAGACATGACTGACTGGGCAGAAGATTATCCCGCAGTAGGTTGCCATTGCTTTCTGCGGTAGACTGGTGAATTATATTATTATATTAATAAGTAGTAATTAGTGGGGGATCAGTTTATTACTTCATGACATTAGAAAATCGATCCCCCACTTTATGCCCAGTAGAAGCCTTAATCATGTTTCTAACTATTATATTGTCAGTTAAGTACCATGCGTGATACACGCTTGAGCGATCATGTCTCGAACGTGACATAACTGACTGGGCAGAACATTTTCCTGCAGTAGGTTGCCATTACTTTCTGCGGTAGACTAGTTGCTGACCAAGGTTATATAACCAAATTTGTCCTGCTATTTAGCCCATAACTGGAGAAAAGAGGCGGATTAATACCTTTCCCAAGAGTATTTGCGCATAAGTGAATGCAAGGAATTCAACTGGAATTCGAACTCGGCTCCTCGATTTCATGTTCTGAGTTTACCGGTCCGAAAAGTTCAAATGCATCGGGACGCAGACGTTGATCTCTTTATTTAAATCTTCGTATTTTCATAATTCTCTGATTTTCATGTTCCGTGTCCTTTCAGGACGTAGGTGATCATGGACCTCCCCATACCCGTATCCCTTGTCACTCTTAACACTTTTCCTTTTGGTTTATCTCCCAAACTCTGCCATCCACTTTGCTCAAGTCTATCAAGTATTTCTCGCGTTGCTTTCCCCTGTCTCCCTTTCCCGCTATCCGTCCCATGAGTATTCGATTCACCAAACCTTCCTTCCACATTATCTGTCCCAGAAAAATTAAATGTTTTCTTCTGATGTTAAGCATATCATTTTTTATATTCTCCAAAACCTTGTCGTTGCTCATATGTTCAGTCCATGGTATCCTCAGCATCCTTCTGCATAACCGCATTTCTGTTGCTTCGAGTTTTTCTTCATTTTTGATGAAATTGTTCACCATTTGCTACCATATAGGAGGACAGATATCACATAACAGTCCAGTACTCATTGTTTTTGTTTTTTTTTTCTTGTTTTCAATGAACTTTTTCTTTCAACTTTTAGATCGAAAACTTCGCAAAAAGAACAGGAAGCCATCTTCTAAGCTCGAACTTTTAGAATTATTGCGTGAAACTTGGCAAGAAATCCGTCAAGATCATTTTCAATGAACTTTTTTCTTGTTTTCAATTAACTTTCTTTTTTTTTTTTTTCAAAAGCTAAGCAGAGTATTAAGACTCTGCTTAGCTTTTGAAAAATTCGTCCCTGGCCATCCCAATGCGTCTTCGGTTTCGCAATTTTCGTCCTCTATTAGATCGTTTTGTAGGTATTTAAATTTTTGAACCGTGTTTTTTAACCGATAATGGAAAATGTGACACAGAGATCTGAAGACTTATTAGACGAGGTGTGCGTTGTGGTGCAGTGGATATCGGCTCGGTACGAGAAATCGGGGAGCCGAATTCGAATTCCAGTTGAATTCATTGCATTCACATACGCGCAGATAACCTTGGGAAAGATATTAATCCGTCTCTTACTTCCAGTTATGGGTTAAATAACAGGACAGATTGGGTTCTATAGCCTTGGCTGGCAACCAGTCTACAGCAGAAAGCAATGGCAACCTACTGCAGGATAATCTTCTGCCCAGTCAGTCGTGTCTCTTTCGAGACATGATCGCCCTAACTGACTGACTGACTGGGAAACAGAAAAATGGTTCTATAATAATAATACAAGAAATACAGTGTATTAATGGCCGACGGAAATGAAAAAAGAAAAGAAAATGAACGGGATTCATATTATTTTTTATATTACCCAAAGCAAGGCGTTAATGTCCCTAATAAACCGGGGGTTACTTGGAGTGAAAGTGAATGATAAAACTTTCGTTAGTAGAAAGGGCAATAAATAAACAGAATTCAGGAAGTTCGAAGATGGAGATTGAGGTTGAATTTAAATTTTAGAAGATTGTTGGAAACGATTCTGTTGGAAACGATCTTATACTAGGACTAACTGCCTGTTATGGATAGAAAAGAAATTGATTGGTCATACCAAAATGGAAAGAGGCGTGAGAAAATGTCGTACTTTCTCCCTAGACATATTTAAACTCTACAGCCACACAATCCTAAAGCAACTAAAGACCATACTAGGATTTAATATCGCTGGGTGTAATCTTTACAGTATAAGATGCACTAACGACACTGTGTCGATGGCTGACCCAGAAAGAAAAGTATGTAACGCACCAGAAAAAGGGTTAAAAGAAAGTTACACAGACACGATAGAATTGAATAGACGTTCACAGAAAGCGTTTATTTTATTAAGCAAGCAATATGGAATTCCGTTTCCAAATTTTTGGCAGAGTGAATTGAGTCATGGTGCTATTTTTCTCACATACAGTGTCCAACTGACCCTACTATGCTGAAATACTATACTGAAGATATATAATAGCGACAATTTACCCATCTCTCTCTCTCAGCAGGTAGCATATCTACATTCAAACATGTCTCTTCTCACTTTTTTTTTCTTCAATTGGAGTAGATAGACTAAACTATCGCCCGGTTCACACTCCATCCATGTCTATTGAACAGGTGAAGAGGCTCATCCCTTGTTTCTTGTTTAGGATGCGGTTTCCGGTTTTCTCTTTTCCAATCTTGTCACACCTATGTAGCCCCCTGCACATCAGTGGCGTTACCGCCTTGCTCGGGGTGATATGATTAAAAAAAAAAGAAAAGTAATTTATACAAACCAAGTAATTATAAATGGTCATAAATTTAATAACTAATACTTGGTTGATATCCCCTTTGCTTTTTTTTTTTAATGCAAGGATCCTTCTAGGTATACTAGAGATGAGTTCACAAATATCTTGAGGGATTTCTTGCCATGTTTCACGCAATAATTCTAAAAGTTCGAGCTTAGAAGATGGCTTCCTGTTCTTTTTGCGAAGTTTTCGATCTAATATGCCACAAAGTTCAATAGGGTTAATATCCGGGGACTGACTTTGCCATGGGAGTTTATTGATCCCATTTTGTCTCAACCTCTCTGATGAAATGTACGATCACTCTATTAACAGTAGAAAGGGGTATTGAAAGATTTTCAGATATTTGTCTTTGATTAAGACCACCTTCATATTGGCCCACAATACGTCCTTGAAATTAGGATAGGTTTGATGCTCCTTTGGTTTGTGAAATGTTCCAGTATTGTTATCTGCAATTTTAATCAAATAATCTATGTTAATTTATCTTGGTTATTTAAAAAAAAATTATCTTGGTGTCTATTCAATTCTATCATGTCTATGTAGAACTAAGAACCAATCAACAACTGGGGAAAAAGATACGTATGGTCATCAGTAGAAGAAAAATGTAAATATGTGAGTTACGAGTTGGAGATTTTAACACCAAGCATGTGGAGAAGGAAGCATTTAAACAGCGGATAGAAAATGTGACATCGAGATCCGAACTAGGGTTGGACTAGATAAAGAGGCATTTCAAAAGCTCAGAAACGAAAACATTAGGTTAGAAACAAAGAAAAATTGGGCTGGATTACTATGTGATATCCATCCTCTCATGTGGCAGTGAATGTTGAACAAATTCTATAAAACGAAGGAAAAAACTAGAGGTAGCTGATATTTGGTTCTACAGAAGGATACTAACAATTAAATGAACAGAGCCAGTAAGAAACTCAGTCAGTTAAGTGCCATACGTAATACACGCTTTGGGCGATCGTGTCTCGAAAGAGTCATGACAGACTGGGCAGAAGATTATCTGGTCCTAGGCATGACGGTAAACTGCACCCGGCAGCAAAGCCTCTGATTTGGAGGTTTTGAGGAGCATGAAACCACCTCTTAATTGCTGCTGTTCCTAGGTCCACCCTGACCCGGAGTGGCAGCACCTGTTAGGGTTCCAGCTACGGGCAAATAATTAGACTCCCTTTATATAAATATATACATAAAATAGACTTTTATAGAAAAATATACATTGTTGAAGGAAGAAATTATTCTTAGCAAAACATTTTTTGAATACAAACCTAAAAGACATTTTCAGTTTTCTAAAATAAAAAAAATAAAAAAAAATTAATTAAAATCTAAAACCTTCTCACTATAACCAAAACATAAAAAAATAATTTAAAACACCACCATTTTGGCATTAAATAACCGCAGAGGTTGACATGCCGTTAAACTCAAATTCAAGAAGATTATAACGCAGTAGGTTGCCTTTGCTTTCTGCGGTAGACTGGTTGCCAGCCAAGGCTAAAGACCCAATCTGTCCTATTATTTAACTCATAACTGAAGGGAAGAGATAGATTAATACCTTTCCCAAGGGTATTTGTGCGTAAGTGAATGCAAGGAATTCAACTGGTATATTTTCTTTAGGGCTAGTAAGCAACTAGGTAGCCCCAATGAAAATAGCATCAGAAAGCACACACACTTTGAATCAGAAAAAAGTAGAGGAAATTTCTTGGAAATAATGAGGAACGTGGGCTTGGAAAACAGAGCATATCCATAACAAGAGAGACAGGGGGACGTGGTTAGCCACTTATCTGGCGAGCTTGTATGTATGAAATGCAGAATGAGGTCTTCTTTTATGTGCCATGTCTTTTCAGGACGTAGGCGATCATGGCTCCATATCTCCCTGTCTCTGGTGGATCTTAGCACTTTTTCTCCTGTTGCACCATGTAACTCTCGTTCCATTATCCACCTTATCAGGTCCTTCCTTTGTCTTTTCCTGATGCTAAGTATTAATTTCGTTTCCGTCTCCATCCTTTCCCAAACCTAATCATTGCTCACATGCTCGGTCCATGTTATCCGCAGCATCCTTCTGTAGAACCACATTTCCGCTACTGCAAGTTTTTCCTTCATCTTCGAAGATATTGTCCAACATTCACTGCCATATTGAAGAACTGACATCACATAGCAACCCATTACTCTCCTCTTTGTTCCTAGTGAAATTGTCCTGTTTCTTAATACTTTACGCAACTTCTGGAATGCTTCTTTCGCCATGCTAATTCGCCTTCGAATCTCAGTGTCGCACTTTCCGTCTTCTGTTGGAACACTTCCTAGGCATTTCAATTTCTGTACCTGCTGGATTTTAGAGTCCGTCAACTGTAATTGGCATTTTGGGCTGCCCCTGTTGCTGATGACAATGTATTCGGGTTTCTTGCAGTTTTGCGGGGCCCTAAGGAAAGCGGGGAAAAATACTTATAAAAGCCTCAAGTTGTGGGGAGCCATGGTCACCATTCTTCTGTGGTGATGGTAATCTTAATATTAACCGTTTCCTTATAAGAAAACCTTCGGCATTGATTGACTAAACTGTTACTATCGATTGGCTTTTATATAATCTTCCTCTTAAAACAATTTTTAGGTGAATAGGTTTCTCATATTCACAGACTGTTATAGCTCTTTCTAAAAAATGAAGGTGGCTACTTGAGGATGTTTTAGAGAGCCATGATCACCAATGTCCTGAAGGCACGCTGCACATTGAAGAAGTCTTTATGCTTATATTTTTTTTACAGAAAAATTAACTATCTGAACTTATTTATAAATAGAACTTTGTGTGTGTGTATGTGTGTGTCTGTGTTTTCGTTACCTATAGACTCCGAAACGGCTGAACCGATTTTATTGATAATTTACACAGTTGTACTATAAGCGTCTGCGAGTGTTCTTAGCTAGATATTGTGTCGAGTTACCCCCGATAAATATCGAAAATCGATAATCGAAAAAATATGGTTGTAGGAGTGGTCCGATTTTAATCAAATTTCATACACTCATAGACAAAGACATAAGAAACGATATTCAGAAGTTTCACAGTTGCAGTTCTTACAATAGTGCAGAAAAACGATAATATATACATATATATAAGGCAAGATATTTGAGTGTGTGTGTGTGTCTGTTTTTCTGTATTTTTTCATCCCTTTTATTTTAGTTTTTGCTAAGTAGGTATAATTGTAGTTCTTAGTCTCAGCCATGATACCATTTACTCAGAGGACTTATTTAGCCTTCAAAATTCAGTTTATGACGAGAAAAACTTATTTGATATCGATACAAGGAAATCAAAATTTGACTTACATCTATTTATTTTTCTTTCAGTCTACGGTTTCGCTTTAACTGGAAATAACTATTGCTTTTTAGTGTTTCGTGCCAACGTCCAAAGAGTCTGAACTCCAGGACCATGGATTAATTTTAAAGCTTTCATTACACCCGAGCAACGCCGGGCTATACTGCTAGTTTTATATAAACAAAGCAAAACTTAATAAATCAAATGTAAGATTCGTAAATTTATGTAGTCCTACAGAAGGATGCTGAGTATACCATGTACCAAACATGTGAGCAACGACGAAGTTTTAGAGAAAATGGAGACATAAACGAAACATAAACCTAACATCAGGAAGAGACGGATGAGGTTTCTAGAAAACATAATGAAGAAAGAAGGCTTGGAAAATCTTTTACTCACAGGGCAAATTGAAAGCAAGAGGGACAGAAGAAAGCAGCGCATAACTTACCTAGGAGTTTACGTAAATGAATGACGGAACAGGGCTTAGGAAATAACCCCCCCCCCCCAAAAAAAAAGCTGGTTGGCTGGATAAGGTTTAAAAGAAATAACAGAAAGGCAAAGTTTATTAAGAGACAGGAAGTTGTAGAGAGCCATGTTCGCCTATGTTCGGAGTGGACATGGCACGTAGAAAAGAATGTTTCATAATCAGTCAGTGCCATACGTGATACACTCTTGAGCAATCATGTCTCTTTCGAGACATGACTGACTGGACAGAAGATTTTCCCGAAGTAGGTTGCCATTGCTTTCTGTGATAAACTGGTTGCCAGCCAAGGCTAAAGAACCCAATCTGTCCTGTTATTTAACCCATAACTGGAAGGAAGAGACGGATTAATACCTTTCCTAATGGGTATTTGCGCGTAAGTGATACAATGAATTTAACTGGAAGTCGAACTCGACTCTGCGATTTCTCGTTCCGAGCCGATATCCACTGCACCACCACACACCCTATGTTTGATAATACTTGAGTCATTTGAAACAAACTGGAGATGTGCATTTTCACCTTTTTTATTTTCAGTGATTGTCATTTTAAAATGTACTTATAAAGTTTGCAAATGCCACAGGTTTCATAGTAAGTGGATGTGCGCTGTGGTGCTGTAGTGCAGTAGATATCGGTTCGAAACGGAAAATCGGTGAGCCAAGTTCGAATTCCAGTTGAATTCGTTGCATTCACTTACGTGCAAATACATTTGGGGACAGTATTAATCCGTCTCTTTCCTCCAACAATGGGTGAAATAACGGTACAGATTTGGTTCTATGACCTTGTTTGGCGACCAGTCTACCACAGAAAGTAATGTGAACCTACTTCAGGAAAATCTACCCAGTCAGTCGTGTCTCATTTGAGACATGATCGCCCAAGCGTGTAATAACTGACTAACTGATGTTTCAATGTGTCCTACCTCAATAAGAATATATTTATAGATAAAATATTCGGTTATTTATTGAAACTAATTATTTTCCCTTACCCAAATCTAGCCACAAAACTTACCGGGGTAATATTCTTTTTTAAATGGCTATATCGTGTTGAATACACCGTTCCCGTCCGATCACCGAAGTTAAGCAACATCGAGCCTTGTAAGTACTTAAATGGGTGACCATTTGGGAATACCATGTGCTGTCGTAAGGACTAAGAATGGTCCACCGGTCCTCCAGGTTTGGGGGTTGGGCGCAGGGCTAACAACCCTGCCCCGTAAAAAACAGTTTGTTACAGAAACAGCAACAAAAAGTTGCTGCTCTATGCACCATTAGGTGTGAAGAATCAATGATGACTCTTTTTAAGGTAGGCCACATAGTTTACCAGTGACAGAATTTTTAGGCCACACTCAAAAGTTAGCCACATGCTGATATAACTCATTGATCTGGATAGAAGAATTGAATAGTAAGACAGATTGGGTTCTATAGTCTTGGTTGGCAACCAGTCTACCGCAGAAAAAATCTTCTGGAAAATCTACCTAGTTAGTCAGGTCTCGAAAAATACATAATCGCCTTAGAGCGTGTTACATATGCCAATTAACTTACTGATATATATATATATATATATATACGAAAAAAATCGCAAGATCGCCAAGACCTACCGCGGTTTCGCACAACGGCTCGTCAACGGTTTTATTATTACTATTATATATATATATATATACATATATATATATATATATATATATATATATATATATATTGCGTGGTAAAATCAGCCGTACTGAGGAGCTGTGATACAGCGAAACAGAACTGAATGCAGATGACTATTTATGCTCTGGGGAAATAGTAGATTTTAAAAACAGAAGCAACTTACCTCTATCTATACATCGTTTAGCAATAAATTGAACATTATTGGCTACTGGCGTGTGTTTACTTTGTGTATAAAACACGCTAGAATCTGGCTTATCCTTCGTGCGCCGATAGTTCAGGGATAAAATCTCCGACTGATGTTATATATATATATATGTTATCACTTTAAAAGTTATTTTAATGGATGCTCGTATTTGAGTAGACGCTCAGTTTTTATTTTTGTCTATCGACCTAAATGTTCAAGAAATTCTATTAAAGAAAATTAGATTAGAACCTGCGTCCTTTTTTTTTTTTTTTTTATCCGGGAAGCTTTAACCGACCACCGAATCGTCTATTGTCATAATTATTCCGAATTTTTTTCATATCTGCACAATTTTGTTCATGTCGGCAGACAATAATAAAAAAATACTGTTTAATAAATAAAGTCTCTATTATACAGTAGTTCCCAGCAGCATATAGCAGAAGATATACTTCTAACTTTTCTAAAGCGAGTCACAAGCGTTTGATTGGAAAAGCTGCACTCTGAAACCATCGTGGTGTCTGGCCTAAATTGAAACGCTATACTGTTGAAAGAAGACAAGGCAAAGAACATTTATATGACAGTGGTCCCTACCAGCCTAAGCCAAAGGAACTCTTGCCCACTGCACGAAAGGAACTCTCGCCCACTGCACGAAAGGAACTCTCACACCGGTTAAACCTTTTGCCCC
>JBBBDQ010002186.1:912500-917500 GCA_037127315.1 Ascarosepion bandense
ATGAAGAAAAGAGAGAAGAAAAGAAGAAAAGAAATAAAATAAAGATAGTAAAAAGTAAGAAAGAAGAAAAGAAAGAAAAACAGAAAGAAGGAAAGAAAAAGAAAGAAGGAAGGAAGAAAGAAAAGACAAAAATAACGAATGAAAGAAAAAAGGAAGAAAGAAAGAAGAAAGGAACAATGAAAAGAAAAAGAAAAAGAAAGAAAACAACTAAGACAGAAAGAAGAAAGGGTGAAAGAAAAAAGAAAAAGATAAAAAGAAAAGTAAAAAAGAAAGGAAGAAAGAAAGAAGTGAAGAAAGGAGAAAGAAAGGAGAAAGAAAGAAGAGAAGAAATACATTGAATATTGCTGCCATATCTCGCCGGATGCTCCTACTATCCACCTAGGGGTCCTTGACAAAATCCAACGGAGAATCCGTAATGAGATCGATCCCAACTTAGCATCCTCTCGTGCATTAATACTGCTGCCATATCTGGTCGGGTGCTCCTGCTATCCACATAGGGGTCCTTGACAAAATCCAACGGAGAATCCGTAATGAGATCGATCCCGACTTAGCATCCTCTCGTGCATTGAATACTGCTGCCATATCTGGCCGGGTGCTCCTGCTATCCATCTAGGGGTCCTTGACAAAATCCAACTGCGGATCTGTAATGTGATCAATCCCGATTTAGCATTCGCCCCTGCATTGAATACTGCTGCCATATCTCGTCGGGTGCTCCTGCTATCCACCTAGGGGTCCTTGACAAAATCCAACGGAGAATCCGTAATGTGATCGATCCCAACTTAGCATCCGTCCATGCATTGAATACTGCTGCCATATCTGGCCGGATGCTCCTGCTATCCACCTAGGGGTCCTTGACAAAATCCAATGGAGAATCTGTAATGTGATCGATCCCAACTTAGCATCCGCCCGTGCATTGAATACTGCTGCCATATCTGGTCGGATGCTCTTGCTATCCACCCAGGGGTCCTTGACAAAATCCAATGGAGAATCTGTGATGTGATAGATCCTAACTTGGCAGATCGGATACAGTCACTTTCTCACCGGCGCAATGTGGCTTCCCTGTGTCTCTTTTACAAATACTTTCACAGCTTCTATTCAGATTAACTTAGCTCACTGGTGCCTCCCTACGTATGAATTTACACGAGCTACTAGACTAGCAAACAGGTCCCACCATTTTCAAGTGAAACCAATAAATTGTAAACGCAAATTCTACTCCAACAACTTCTTTTCTCGCACTTCTCGCCTTTGGAATTCTCTTCCGCTTACTTGCTTTCCCGACAGCTACAATCTCCAAGAATTTAAATAAAGTCAATATTCATCTCCTATCTCACTAACCTGCATCGTCTCTCTCTCTCTCTCTCTCTCTCTCTCTCTCTCTCTCTCTCACGCTCCTTTCAAATAAACTCGGACTAGAATATTTTCCTAAGACGACAACTTAAATCAAATTTCCTAGGAGCAGAGTTATCAGTTAATTAAATCTAAACTTATTTATAAATGGAATATTTTGTGTGTGTATGTGTACGTGTGTGTCTGTGTGTGTGTGTGTGTCTCCGTTACCTATAGACTCCGAAACCGCTGAACAGATTTTCTTGAAAATCTACAAAGTTGTAATATAAGCCTCTGCGAGTGTTCTTAGCTAGGTTTTGTGTTGAGGTACCCCCCGATAAATATCGAAAATCGAAAAAATCGGGTTATAGAAGGAGTGGTCCGATTTTAATCAAATTTGATACACTCATAGACAAAGACATAAGAAACGATATTCAGTAGATTCAAGGTTGCAGTTCTTACAATAGTGCAGAAAAACGATAATATATATATATATATATAGAAAAGGCAAGATGTTTGTGTGTGTGTGTGTCTATTTATCTGCCTGTATGTCTGTATTTTTTTCAGCCCTTTTATTTTAGTTTTTGCTTCAGGTTTGGCTCTAAGTAGGTATAATTGTAGTTCTTACTCTCAGCGATGATACCATTTACTCAGAGGACTTATTTAGCCTTCAAAATTCAGTTTATGACGAAAAAAACTTATTTGATATCGATACCAGGAAATCAAAATTTGATTTACATCCATTCATTTTTCTTTCAGTCTACGGTGTCGCTTTAACTGGAAACAACTATTGCTTTTTAGTGTTTCGTGCCAACGTCCAAAGAGTCTGAGCTCCAGGACCATGGATTAGTTTTAAAGCATTCATTACACCCGAGCAACGCCGGGCTATACTGCTAGTATAATATGAAATTGGCTCAAAGAGATGTAAATAAAATAGGTCTGAGAAATTTCCTTTTGTAATTTTTTTAATTTTTTGCTTTTTTTTTATCTTTCTTCATATTCACGGCTTCTGCTTCGGTGCCCCCAATGTATGAATTTACTCGAGCCACAAAATTAGCAACTAGGTCCCACCCTTTTACTGTGAAACCAATAAATTGTAAATGCAAATTCTATTCCAGTAGCTTCTTTTCTCGCACTTTGCGCCTGTGGAATTCAGTTCTGTTTACTTCCTTCCCCGACAGCTACAATCTCCAAGAATTTAAATGCAAAGTCAATAGTCATATCGTAACTTGCACCCTCTTTCTTCATCTTTTTTCTCCGTCCACTACATTCTCATCAGTATTCTCATCCTTCTCTTACCCACTTCCTGACACCCCCTATAACTTGTCACTATTTTCATAAATTTCTTCCTATGTAACCCCCTGCACATCAGTGGCATTAAACTGCATTGCTTGGGGCGATATGATTATAAAAAAAAAATAAATGAATGAATAGAAATAAAGATTCATTTTGGCCATTTATATGATGTCATCTTGAGTTACTCAAAATGGGTCCCTTCAAACGTGGGAAAACCATAATCAAACAAAAACAGTTGCGTAAATATATACAGAACAATAATTGTACACGAATTCAGCAACATTAAAAAGTACTCGGGAAGAAAGTAATAACAAATTAAAGACCACAAACTTCCATCTAAGCAATACCGACATCATTTCAGCGATTAGCAAGTGTTGATTATTAAAATGCGAAAGAATAACTGCAATGAACTTGACCGCTCTCAAGAGTGAAAATATAAAACTAGAAAGTGCAAATCTCCGCCAAGTCAATACCGACATCATCTCAGAAATTAACAAGAGATTTTTTTTAATCATTTCACCCCGAGCAAGGCGGAAACGCCACTGATGTGCAGGGGGCTACATAAATGTAAAAAGATTAATTAGAAAAGAGTGAGGAGTACAAACTAGTTAGAAAGGAACAATAGAAAGCTGAGAAAGCAGATGCGATGACAGATACATGGGCGGAGAGAAAGGGAAGGTTATACAGGGGAGGGGAGAGAGCTAGAGTCCAGTGGTTAGTAGATGAGTATTGACTTTGCATTTAAATTTCTGGCGGTTGTAGCCGTCAGGAAAGCAAGAATATGGGAGCGAGTTCCACAGGCGGGAAGTGCGAGAGAGGAAGCTGCAGGAGTAGAATAGTCGTCTGCGTTTGGCTAACCTGACTGTGAATGGGTGGGACCCAGTTGCCAGTCTGCTTGCACGAATAAACACCTGTTGAGGAGGCATCAGTGACTTAAGCTCATCCGAGCAGAAGCCATGAAAGTATTTATAGAAGAGACAAAGAGAGGCCACATTTCGACGATGGGGAAGTGGCTGCAGTCGAGTCGCCAGATCAGTACCTATCACATTACAGACTCTTCTTTGGAGCTTGTCAAGAACACTGAGGAGAACGGCAGGGGCACCTGACCATAAATGGCAGCAGTACTCCATGTACGGACGGATGGTTGACTTGTATATATGCAGGATGGATTCAGGTGGAAAAAACATCCTGGATCGACATAGTGACCCAATCTTCTTAGCAGTAGATTTTGCTATGGATTCAATATAGTGCTTCCATTTGAGGTCTGAGGACAGGGTAAGTCCGAGGAGGCGTAGTGTATTACTCTCCGGGAGAATCACTTGGTCCATGCTTATGGGATGCAGAAGAGGTTGTCTGTAATGGTTGACTGACAACAGCTTGGTCTTAGGTGAATTGAAGTTGGCAAGCCACTTCTTGCCCCAGTTCACCACAGAGTGTAGATCCCGCTCAAGGTCAGCAGCGAGATTATGTCTGTCCGCCACGACAGGTTTCTTACTGGAGCGGGAGTATATTGTAGATGATTATTAAAATGAGAAAGAATAACTGCAATCAACTTGACCGTTCCCAAAAGTGAAAATACAAAAATAAAGAACTCGACTGCTCACAAAATGAAATGCACACCTAAAATGAAACAGGGGAGGTAATTCAGTATTTAAAACTAACTAAGAGTGTTAATTCAGTATTTGGCATTTGGAAGGTAAAAATTAAATTTTATTTATAAAACCTGTATCCCGTATCGAATCAAGCCCAAAATTTAATCAGTTCGTGCCAGTCATGAGACCAATCGTTTCTGAATGTTTCATCCGAATCCATCCAGTGAATAATGAGACCACGGACAGAGAGAAAAAAGACAAACGCGACTAAAATACCTCCACCTTAAGGATAAGGTAATAAAAATAAATGAGAAATTTGGCAAATTTACCGATCATAAAAAACGCCTAATTCGGAAATTTTAAAAATTAAATCGAAAAATTGATAGACCGAACTTGTTCATAATAATACGGACAACTCCTGTCCATAAATTTTAAGTTTAAGAGAATGAATGTATGGTGATTTTCTAGGAGTAGCTTATGTGGCAAAAGATATGAAGTATCTAGTGAGAAGACAAAATTGATTATCTGAGAATGGAAGACAAAATTGTTTATCTGAGAAATGGAAGACAAATTGTTATCTGAGAAATGGAAGACAAAATTGGGTTATCTGAGAAAATGGAAGACAAAATTGGTTATCTGAGAAATGGAAGACAAAATTGTTTATCTGAGAAATGGAAGACAAAATTGTTTATCTGAGAAAATGGAAGACAAAATTGGTTATCCGAGAAATGAAGACAAAATTGTTTATCTGAGGAATGGAAGACAAAATTGGTTATCTGAGAAATG
>JBBBDQ010002186.1:922500-985000 GCA_037127315.1 Ascarosepion bandense
TAAGCTTTACGTGAGTCATTTTGATGAAATCACCTGTAAAACCACTATTCTCCACAGTCATCCACCCGACATACCCGGATCTTTTTTATTTTTTTTGTTTATTTTTGTTCGTGTTTGTGTGGCTAATAAGCAAAGCGTTCACTTACGACGGTCTCTCCGCAACGAGTCACTACAGGGACAAAAACTTCACAAATAAAATGTTTACAAACTGATATCATTTCCAGCTTTCTTTAACAGGGGAAAGAATAGAAAAAAAAGGATTTATATATTAGAAAATTTTAATATGACAAAAATGATTTTAAATTTAATGCACAAAAAGAAAAGAGGGTACGCTGAAATTATAAACATTTAATCAATTCTTTTGATAATATTAATTATCCTTTATATTATAATAAAGACCGTTGTATATATATATATATATATATATATATATATATATATATATATATATATATATTTTAATCATATCACAAGGTAACGCCACTGATGTTCAGGGGGCTACATAGGAGTGAAAAGATTGGAAAAGAGAAAACCGGAAACCGCATCCTAAACAGGAAACAAGGGATGAGCCTCTTCACCTGTTCAATAGACGTGTGTGGAGTATGAACCGGGCGATAGTTTACTCTATCTACTCCAATTGAAAAAAAAGTGAGAAGATTGGAAAAGAGAAAACCGGAAACCGCATCCTAAACAGGAAACAAGGGATGAGCCTCTTCACCTGTTCAATAGATGTGGGTGGAGTGTGAACCGGGCGATAGTTTACTCTATCTACTCCAATTGAAAAAAAAGTGAGAAGATTGAAAAAGAGAAAACCGGAAACCGCGTCCTAAACAGGAAACAAGGGATGAGCCTCTTCCCCTGTTCAATAGACGGGTGTGGGTATTTTGAAAAAGCAGTTTGTAATTTGTACAACAGCTACAAAATTCTGGATTTAGAGCCATTTAATTTAATCATTTTCTTCTCTGTGTTTCATATTTCTCTGCATTAAGTACCTCCACTCATTTTCGGTATATAAATTTAAAATTAATTTTAAATTAATTTTAACAATAAAAAAGTTTTCTTAAAACTTTTATTTTAGTTTTAATTGAAAGCTAAATAATTAGATTTATTATTTCCAGTAAGCAAAATACTCTGATGTATTTAAAAAAGAAATTATATTGATTGGATTCTAAACTTTTAAAATTATTTTTTATCTTTCAGTTTTTCGGCCATTTTAAACGATCAACATATTTGTAAGCAAAAGTAATTTCTCAGTTTTAAAATTCTTGCAAAAATAAACATACATCTGTGATACATTGTTTTCGGAAAATTAGCAAATTTAATATCAAATTAATCTGATTTTCACAAGTATTACTTATTTATAACATGAAATTTAGAATAAATCTATTTCTTAAACACAGAGTTGAAGTTTCTGACCTTTTTCACTGTATGTGTTGACGGATTTGACAGATGTCTCGATTGTGCTTGTATGGCGATCACAAGTGACATAATTGTACAATTTTTTCCTTGTAAAAGGAAGAAACCCTGAAACACATGACCTTTTAATTTACACATAGAAATTACCATACAATAAAAATTCAAATGCACAAAAAAGAAAAATTAAAATTATTTTAAAAATAGGAAGGCACGACGATTTGCATTAAACGTTTTAATTTTCGATTAGTAAATATAATCTTCGCTTAATCAGTTTTTAAACTAACCCCACCAAATTGTTGAAGTATTTTAAAAATATTTTTAAAAGTTTGTAGATTATTATAATTAAAAAAAGATGAAAACAATACTTTTACAATTTCATTATTAATCGAAAAAAATCTTTCTTCAGACTATTATGTTTTTAAATGATATTATTTCTTCAAGCAATTAAAAGCTCATCAAATTAAATAATGTCATAGTTATGTATTAATTATATTTCATTTTGATTTTATTATTGGGTGCAGATGTTCTAAAATATGGGTAAATTTTTTCAAAATATAAAATCAAAACATAATTTTTAACAAAATTTCGAACTTGTTAGAAGGAATTAAAATTTTAAAAAAATAATTAAGAAAAGATTTTAATCTTTCCTCTTAATAATAAAAAACATTTTGATGGGAAAATGTCATTTTCATTAAGTTTTGGGCCTATTTTTATCCATACTATTTTTTCAGCGATTTAGTGGCGGTACCTACTCTGGATAACGTCCATTAAGCTCTCAACTTGTATCTATTTATCATGTTATATTTATTGGTATTTTAATTAATGATTATTTTTTAGATTTTAGTTAATTAATATTTTTTTAGATTAACCTCTACCTATTTATGGGTCTGTCACTTATATATATATATATATATATATATATATGTATATATATATATATGGCAAGAAAATAAACGATCGATCTGCAAACTTTCTGATCTGGTCAAAGCACCACTCAGCCGGCTTCGAATCAAAAAATTCTTGACACGCTTCCTCGACTTCATCAAACGAGTCGAATCGGCAGCCCTTCAAAAAGTGTTGCATTGAGCGGAAAATTCCGTAATCTGATGGAGCACAGTCTGGACTGTAGGCTGAATGTAGCAGAACCTCAACGCTGTCCAGGTCTTCAAACTTGTCTTAGGTGTTCCTGGCGGTGTCAAAGCCCGCTTTCGGTTGATCAGAGCCGGGTACTTTTGCTTCAACTTTTCATAGACCCGCTTAAGTTGCTGACAGTAAAGTTCGGCACTGATGGCACGACCATTCGGAAGCAACTCAAAATGCACAATTCTTTCAATGTTCCACCAAACGCACAATATGACTTTTTTGCTGAATCGATCTTGTTTTGGAACCGATGGTGTCTCTTTCCCTTTCTGAACCAATCGCTTGTCTCTATTGTGCTTGACCAGATAGACCCATTCCGCAAGTGTTTACGAACATTTGGGACAACCTAATATATTGACTGCTGCAAATGGGGAAACTTTCCTGCTAGAATAAATGACGCTACTCTTCGAGAGGGCAACACATAGCGCCACATTGGCCTCCCTCTCTCAAGCGATCTGAAGTTGAACGATATCATCGAATCTATAGCTGCATCTACTGATAGAAAGATTGGATTACTGTGTCGGACCTGAAAGTTTTTCTCGTCAGTAACCATCATGCATATCTATAAATCTACCATTCGTCCGTGCATTGAATACTGTTGCCATATCTGGTCAGGTGCTCATGCTATTCATCTCGTGGTTCTCGTCAGAATCCAGTTTGCACATTTATAAATCTACCATTCGTCCGTGCATTGAATATTGTTACCATATCTGGGCGGGTGCTCCTGCTATTCATCTCGTGGTTCTCGTCAGAACTTATTTTGCATATTTATAAATCTCCCGTTCGTCCGTGTATTGAATACTGTTGTCACATCTAATCAAGTGCTCCTGCTACTCACTTTGAGGTTCTCGAGAAAATCGAAAGGAAGATCGGCAATTTAATTGGTCCTGACTTGGCAGTCGGGCTTTAGCCACTTTCTCACCGACATGATGTAGCTTCCCTCTGACTTTTTTCCCTTTTTCTCACTACCACATGTATTTATTTACATGGGCTACTAGATTTTTTCCCATGACAATGCATGCACAACACAATCTAAATTTAAATTTTTATAAAACTATCAAGTTAACCCAATGCTCGTGTAGTCCATATATAGTACAGGGCGATTCGGTGAGTCTGTTAAGTACGAGAAAAACGCTTGGGCGATCATCTCTCCAAAGGGATATGGCTAACTGTGCAGTAGATTTTCCAGATTGTGACCGCTGATGGCATGACTTCTAGGGCTCTCAGAATAGTCTTGCTGTACAAGTTGAATAGATCCAGTGAAAAGATATATCCTTGTCTTACACGCATTTTCATCCCTGTATATCTGCTAAACTCGTTTCCTCTCTGTTTGCAGGCACTTCGCTGCCAGTAGAGGTGCTTGATTAATGTCGTTCTCAAATATGTCCAGGTTGCTGAGAATTTTTGGTGAAGACTTCCAATGATTCTTTAATTCCTTTCTTTTAGCGCTCGTATTTTTTAAAAAAATTTCTTATTCTTTCATTCTTTCATTCTTTTATTCTGTTTAAACAAAACAATTTTTTCCTTCCTTTGGAACCTAATTTGTCCTGCTATTTAACCCATAGCTCGAGGGAGAAGAGATGGGTTCATATTTTTTCCGTGGGTATTTTTGCGGAAGTGAATGAAACGATTTCAACTGGAATTTGAACGGAGAGATTACTGGCTTAAAAAAAAGAAATCTTTGTATATTTACCGAATACCCATGAAGGTGTATCTTAGAGAATCTGACACTCACAGGGCAGATAGAGGGAAAGTGAAACA
The DNA here is from genome assembly GCA_037127315.1 of Ascarosepion bandense. Taxonomy (NCBI): domain Eukaryota; kingdom Metazoa; phylum Mollusca; class Cephalopoda; order Sepiida; family Sepiidae; genus Ascarosepion; species Ascarosepion bandense. The sequence continues at coordinate 926,818 of JBBBDQ010002186.1, forward strand.
GGGGAAAGCAACACGTGACATATTTAATGGGCCTAAGCAAATGGATGTTAGATCAGGGTTTGGTGTTACTAGATTGGAAGTGGATATCGACTAGGAACGACAAATCGAGGAGCCGAGTTCAATTCCTTGTATTCACTTACGCACAAATACCCTTGGGAAAGATATTAATCCATCTCTTCCCTTCAAGTATGAGTTAAATAACAGGACAGATTTGGTTCTATAGCCTTGGCTGGCAACCAGTCTACCGCAGAAAGCAATAGCAACCTACTGCGCGATAATCTTCTGCCCAGTCAGTCATGTCTCCTTCAAGACATGATCGTCCAAAGCGTGTATTACGTATGGCATTTAATTGATTGACTAGATTGGCATCTAGGTCTCGCCGTTTTTACCGTTTTACCGTTGAAATACTTAAATATAGCCATCTATTCTACTATAGTAGATTCTTTTCTCGCACTTCTTTCCTATGGGGTCCTGGGCATCTGGCAGCAAGGCCTCTGATTGGGAGGTTGTGAGGAGCAAGGAACCACCTCTTAATTGCTGTTATTCCCCGGTCCACCCTGACCCGGAATGGTAGCACCTGTTAGTGTCCCAACTATGGGTAAATAGTTAACCCCCAAATTGGTGTCAAAACACTATGAAAGTATAAAGATACACTTTTATCGAAATATATATATAAGAATAGACTTTTATAGAAAAATATACATAAATATTACTAACAATATATTTTTAAAGAAAAAATTATTACCATAACACATTTTTGAAGGAAAAATTCTCAGCAAAACATTTTTGAATACAAAACTTGAAGACATTTTTCTAAAATAAAATAGAGAATAAAAACAAAAAAGTTTCATTAAAATCTGACTAAATGAACCTCCTCACTATAATCGAACATTTAAAAAAAATATTTTGAAACTCCATCTTTTTGGCATTAAATAACACACGGGGGTTGATATGTCGTTAAACAAAACTCAAACTCAAGCTCTTTTCTGTGGAACTTCCTTCAGTTTACTTGCTTCTCTCATAGCTTCAATTTTGAAAATTTTAAATGCAACATTAACTGCCATCTTCTTGAATCTCATCCTACTGCTATCCTTTCTTCGACATCCTCTGTGCCTTGTTTTTTTCTCTCACTGTAACTTAATGCTCTTCAGTGGCGTTTCTGCTTTGCTTGGAGTTAAATGATTCAACAAATATAGCCAGAATGAATCCTGGTAGGACTTCTACTTCTCTTTCTGTCTTAACTTATGGAGGTTCTCACCATCTGTTTCTCCTTTTTTTTTCTCTTTAAGGACTTCGACTACTTAGCCCAATCACTTCATCGATTACCTTCTTTCTTTTATATAACCTTATCTATTTTAACATCCCATTCCTGTATCTTGACACCTTTTTTCTTCTCTTTCTCTTTTTTCTTTCTCTTTTGTTCCTTTCTTCTATCTATTCCCTCACTTCAAAGAATCAATGTTTATTTTTTTCATGAGTTTTCTATCTTCAAGTACTCCTTTCAGACTACCTCCTTAAGCATTCATTCAAAATATACTCACCTTCATATACCAGTACATGCTTAAAAATTATCATTATATATATATATATATATATTAATGCATGTTTCATTAAATAATATATACAAGTTTTGTCTATTTTATGTAAATCTTTTTCATATTCTCTGATGAGATTAATAGCATTTTCATTAAATGAAGAAAGAAAATTACAATATTGATACATAATTTTTTTAATATTCCAATCTAAACTTTCGGCTTACATAAGCCATTTTCAAAGATGTCAAATTACATTATATATTATAAACAACGGACAAACAATAATGACAAACTGTTTTTGTTTACATGGAAGATTTCCAAGCAACAACAAACTCGTGCATTTAAGACGATGACAGCGAATGTCGCATCATAGCTCATGATGAAAAAAAGTGCTGCCTAAATACACACAATTTAAATATATATATATATGTGTGTGTGTGTGTGTGTGTGTGTGTGTGTGTGTCTGTGCGCGCGCTTGAGTTTGAGTTTGAGTTTGCGTTTTGGTTAACGGCATATCAACACCTCTGTGGGTTACTTAATGCCAAAAAAGTGGGGTTTTAAGTTAATTTTTTGAAATGTGCAGTTATTGTGAGAAGGTTGGGTATATATACATATATGCGTGTGTGTGTGTGTGTGTGTATGCACATATATATATATACATATATATATATATACATATATCATTATATGTATATTTTGAGATATATATATATGTACATATATGCATACAGTTATATATAAGTATATATAAGTATGTACATATATATATATAATGATATATATGTATATATGTAACCCTAATCCTAACCCTAACCATACCATGAAATAACGTGTCTGCCTTAATTTTTCTTACATTTGGTCTATATGTATTTATATACATATATATTTAGAGCTCTCTTAGAGAGTTATTCTACCACTGTATGTACAGGATACTCCTTTGGATTCTTCTATACCCACACTGCATGCTGATATATATATATATATATATATATATATATATATATATATATATATTGTAACTGAGTTGTTGAACTCGTAGGTTTATTTACCTTATTGTTCATGCATTTACTTTTATAAAGAGTGCTCGATACAAATGTAGAGCATTATATATATATATATATATATATATATATATCACACTCCACCCACGTCTATTGAACAGGTGTAGAGGCTCATCCCTTATTCCCTGTTTAGGATGTGGTTTCCGGCTTTCTCTTTTCCAATCTTTTCACTCTTACGTAGCCCCCTGCACACCAGTGGCCTTACCGCCTTGCTCGGGGTGATATGATCTCTGAATGGGCATGTGAATTGGTACACTACATTGGTTTTTTGTAGAGAATTTATTTTAGTGCTTGTAGGTTTATTAGAGACTATGAGGTCAATTGTTTTGAATTTTTTTATAATATATAATGAGTTTAATTTGATTATTACTATACACTGGTTTACCATTTCTACGTATTATGTTTTTGAGCGTTTTTTCATCTTGTTTGTAATTATTATCTATTTGGTTGCAATAGTATAAGTTAATAGTGTTATGTTTATTTTGATGTACACCATTATTATTAATATTATCAATATTGTTGGAGCTATTGTTAACTTAGTTGAGATACATTTTAATTTGTTGATTAATAACAGAGTTAGGAAATCCATTATTGAAAAGTGTTTGCTTAATGTTGTGTAATTCTTTATAAAATATAGATTTGGAAGAAGATATCATTTGTGTGCTTTGAATTAAGTTTTTTTATAACAGCTAACTTATATCGTTGGGGGTATTCACTATTATAATTAAGAAGACACGGGTTTATGCTAGTTGGTTTCCTATATAGAGAAGTAGTAAAACTATGTGTGCTAGAATCAATGAATACATCAAGGAATGGGATTTTGTTATTAATATTAAGTTCTAATGTAGTATATATATATATATATAGCCTCAGCAAGAGAAAAAACCTTTCAGAAACCCGTGGGGATCTTCATATCGAAATGGCCATTCAACATCTTTGAATTAATCCTTTTTTAATATATATTTGCTCTGTAATATTTTATTACATGGAGCTCTCTTCCTGTATCATTTTTTAATATTAAAATAAATTTTTAGTATTAATTAGGATCGGGGTTTTGGAATTTACCTTCCTGCTTTTTTCCCTTGGATTGAAGTATCTGAATTAAAATATATATATATATATATATATATATATATATATATATATATATATATATATATATAATAATAATAATATTTATTAATAAATTATAACATTGATATGTTATAATATCACTACAAAAGTAGCTATTTTGTTTCGACACTTTTATTAAATCGTTACAACGAAAAGAAAGAAAAACCGGTTACAAGGGATGTTAGAAAATGATTAAGAGAAGGATTGGAATACTGGTGTGAAAAGACTTGCGTGAAAGTTGAGTGAAAATAGAAAAGAACAAGATACTAGGTATGTTGAGGAAAGGATAAGAGAAGGCTGGGAGTCAAGGGGATAAGAGATGGCAATTGACATTGCTTTTAACCTCTTGGAGATTGTGTCTATCAGGAAGGCAAGTATACGGAAGGAAGTTTCACAGGCGGGAAGTGCGAGAAAAAAAGCTAATAGATTTGAAATGGCGGCTGAATTTAATTGTCGCCAGTCTGGTTGCTCGAGTAAATTCTTGTTGAGTGGGGCACCAGTGAGCTAAGCTCATCGGAGCAGAAGCCAAGAAAATATTTGTAGAAAAGACTGAGAGAAGCCACATCCTGTCGGTGAGAAATTGACTGGAGTCGAGTTGCCAGGTCGAGATCTATTTTTCTTTTTTTTTAATCACATCACCCCGAGCAAGGCGGTAAGGCCACTGGTGTGCAGGGGTCTACGTAAGAGTGAATAGATTGGAAAAGAGAAAGCCGGAAACCACATTCTAAACAGGGAAAAAGGGATGAGCCTCTACACCTGTTCAATAGACGTGGGTGGAGTGTGAACCGGGCGATCTTATGGCAAATTATCCTCTGGATCCTGTCGAGATGAATAGCAGGATCACCCGACCAGATATGACAATAGTATTCAAAGTATAGTCAGGTGGTTGATGTGTGTATGAAGAATTACGACGAGAAAAACTTTCTGACCCAGCTTTCTTGCAGTAGTTTTAGCTATTGATTCAATGAAGCTGTTTCATTTTAGGTCGGTTGAGAGGGTGAGACCGAGGAGGCGCAGTATATATATATATATATATATATATATATATATATATATATATATATATAATTTTTTTTTATTTAAAATTTTTAATTAATGTTTTCGGGGAGACTACGTTGATCCATGCTGATGTAGTGGGGCGCAAGAGAGACTGTCTATGATGGTTAACGGATAGCAGCTTCGTTTTGGAAGCATTGAAATTTACGAGCCATTTCTTACCCAAGTCCACCACAGATTGGAGGTACTTCTCAAGATAAGCAGCAAAGTTATTTTTGTTCGCCAAGCGCTTTCAGCCACTTCTCTGGCCATTCTCATTCATTGAGGCGGGAGTAAATAGTGGTGTCGTCAGCGTAAATGCCTACTTGGGACGTAGAAATTAAACTATTGGAGATTGTAACTATCAGGGTTAGTTAACGGGATGGGATTCACAAGCGGCAAGAGCGAGAAAAAAACTAGTAGGAAAGAGATTACATTCAACGATTTCAGTGATAAAAAGGGTGGGACCTAGATACTTAAATTCACGTGAGCGTCGTGCCAGGGAAGAAAGCTCGTCATAGCAGTTGCCATGAAAATATTTCTAGAAAATTTACTAAGGAAATGACTGAAGTCGAACTGACAAGTCAGCGTTGATTACATTGCATGTCTTCTTTTGGATTTTGTCGAGAAACTCGAGATGAATTGAAGGAGCACCGTACCAGAAATGGCAACAGGATTCAATTCACGGACGAATTTATAAATCTCTAAAATGGATTCTAACGAGAAAACCCCTTTCTGGCCCGATACAGAGACCCAAATTTCCTAGCAGTTGATGCAAATTTAGAACCGATATATTTGTTCTACTTCAGTCCAGGAATGAATGGAATTGTATAATGAGGATGATGATGATGACTGCGCATCATGGCAGAAGAGTTAATTCTTCTCATATGGTATCTCTTCAAGAAAAGCCGTATCTTCGTATTCAGGCACTTAGATTTTCATCGATGAGATTGTCGACATCATCTTGCGGGATCAAACCTTGCCACTAAGGATGGCGACAACTAAATTCCAACCACAGATTTGAGCATAATATTCAACAATATGAAAAACTGGTAAAATACAGTAAAAAAGTTAAACAAACAGACTTTTTCGGTCCTATTAAATCAAACTTGTTCGGATGAATTACTTGCTTATATATATATATATATATATATATATATATATATATATATATATATATACGCAGCGCTCATTCAGTAAATGAATTAGAGCACTCTGGCTATTGGGCGTGTAAAATGATAATATACACGATAAAAAATCTGCCTTCTTCTACCGAATGCCCATAGCCCAGAGGTAGAATCGCCGATTGACGCCAATTCGCTCGGGTTTCAATCCTGAGTTAAAAAGCAATCTTTATATAGTCATCCGCAGACAGATCTGTTTCGCTGTATCACAGCTCATCAGTACGGTTAGACTCCGATTGCTTTTAACCTAGGATTGAAACCCGACCGAATTGGGCGTCAGTCGGCGATTCTGTCTCTGGGCTATGGCCGCTCAGTAGAAGAAGGAAGACTTTTTAGCGTGTATATTATCATTATACACGCCCAATAGCAGAGAGTGTTCTAATTCATTGCTGAATGAACGATGCGTAGATGCCAGAGTAGCTACTATTTTTCAAAGTCTACCATTCTTCCAGCGTGCTCAGTTAGGGTGTGAGAGCGTAAATAATCATATGATTAAATTTGTTTGTTAAATAGAATTAATTTATTTTACATTGCGACACGGGAATGTCTATGCTTCGAGATTTTTAACTCGTCATTAGACAATGTTAGATCATTGTTGTGAAACAAAAATCCTTTTCACAATAATGATCTATTGCCTGATAAAAAATAAAAATAACTTTTCCTTACACCTAATGGTGTGTAGGCAGCGTTTTTTTTGTTTTTTTTTTTTGCTGTTTCCGTAACAAACTGCTTTTTATGGGGCAGGGTTGTTAGCCCTGCGCTTAACCCCCAAACCTAGAGGAAGGTGATTTTCTAAGCGTAGCTTAGACGTAACACACGACCGAAAGTAGGGCTACCCAGTGAGGATCGAACTCACTACTCATTTGTAACTGCTTCTTGCGAGACGGGCGTTCTAACCATTACACCACGCTGAGGTGCCCAATATTGCCTGATGACGAGGTAAAAATCTCAAAACATAGAAATTTCCGTATCGTAATGTAAACTATATTAATCTTAAATAAGAAAACGAATGTAACTATATTATGCTCTACAATATTTGCTGCATTGAGCACTTTTATAAAAAAATAAAAAGTAAATGCCGGAGAACTGGAAATTGTAAAACTGTTGGTTCTCTTCACTTGGATTTGTATATATTTTTATGTAGAAATATGTATGGTTAGGTCTTGAAGGCTGTCACAATGCGTTTAGTAAAATAAAGGAAGGTAAAGAACTTTTTGGGTATTAATTATTTATTAAACATTAATATTTCGAGATCAAAATCTCATCTTCAGAATGGCAAAGGAAAGTGTGTCTGTCTGAGTGAGTCCGTGCATTTCAAGGAATGGCCATTCCTTTCTTCTGCTGGTGTCATTAATTATAGTGAGTGCTTGTGTGTGTGTGTGTGTGTGTGTGTGTGTGTGTGTGTGTGTGTGTGTGTGTGTGTGTAAGTGTGATAGAGCATGTACGTGTGTGTGTGTTTATGGCATGTATATATGTATATATATATATATATTTGTGTGTGTGTGTGTGTGTGTGTGTGTGTGATTAACAGTTGGGACTTTTTTCTGGTCTGATGATATCAGTCTGCTTTAATATGTGGTTTATCTAAGTATGCGTTGACCTGGTCGTTAGTTTGACTTTTTTACCTTTGAGTTGAAGAGAATATATATATATATATATATATATATATATATATATATATATATATAACGCCTAAGTGGAAACATTTCATGAAAAGATATTTGATAAAATAGACAATGCATTATTTTGCTATTCAAAGCTTCATCAAATCTAAAATCAAACGAATGAAATGTCTATAGATGTGTATTTGTATGTATCTTTAAGGAAATAATGAATGTTAGTACTTTTTCCAAGAGCTGTCGTTTCGCATGTAAAATGGAGAAAAATAGCGACTTTTAAAAAAGTCGTTAATAATTATTCTTTAAATTTATTATTTTGATTTTTATCAAATTTGAAACATTGTTGGGATTTCAATATCCTATTATTTTAATAACACACACCTATATATATATATATATATATATATATATATATATATATATTACTGCTGCTAGTACAGGTTTTGGGCATGATGGTAAACTGCATCCGGCAGCAGGGCCTCTGATTGGGAGGTTGTGAGGAGCATGCAACCTTCTGTAGAACTACATAAATTAATGAATCTTACATTTGATGTATTAAGTTTTGTTTTGTTTATATAAGACTAGCAGTATAGACCGGCGTTGCGCAGATGTAATGAAAGCTTTAAAACTAATCCATGGTCCTGAAGCTCAGACACTTTGGACGTTGGCACGAAAGACTAAAATGCAATAGTTGTTTCCAGTTAAAGCGAAACCGTAGACTGAAAGAAAAATGAATGGATGTAAGTCAAATTTTGATTTCCTGGTATCGATATCAAATAAGTTTTTTTCGTCGTAAATTGAATTTTGAAGGCTAAATAAGTCCTCTGAGTAAATGGTATCATGGCTGAGACTAAGAACTAAGATTAAATCTACTTAGAGCCAAACCCGAAGCAAAAACTAAAATAAAAGGGCTGAAAAACTCCAGACATACAGGCAGATAAACAGACACACACACACAAACATCTATATATATATATATATATATTATCGATTTTCTGCACCATTGTAACAACTGCAACCGTGAAACTTCTGAATATCGTTTCTTATGTCTTTGTCTCTAAGTGTATCAAATTTTATTAAAATCGGGCCATTCCTTATATAACACGAATTTTTCGATTATCGATTTTCGATATTTATCGGCGGTACCTAGACACAAAACCTAGCTAAGAACACTCACAGACGCATGTACAACTGTGTAAATTTTCAAGAAAATCGGTTCAGCCGTTTTGGACACACACACACACACACACAGCCGTAACGGACCACACACACACACACACACAAATTTACATTTATTAATAAGTTTAGATCGATATTTTTCACAAACAACGAGAGAAGCATAAATCAAATCCCGGAATATAAAGATAATATGCACCTGATGATTTCATAGAGCATGAAAGTCCGAGTCGTGCTATTGACATAAGATATTTATATTTATTAATATGGAAATGGAAATTCCCAGGTTGGTGTCTGGGGGCGCGTTTATACCACTGGACAAGATACCATCCTTAGTCTTTGTTAAGACAGGTATCTAGGAGAAGGAAACTTTGATGTAAAACCTGAGGTCTTTTCTTGCTTAATCTGTGGCAATTTTTTGCACCGACTTGAGTTTATGAATGGATCCAAAAAGTGTGGATAGTATTTGCACAGGCTTTCACCATTATAATCAATTCATTTGTGTGGGTTTCTTGACAACTTAAGTTTATTCAAAAGTCCTGCACACACAGAAGTCCACAGGCGATAGGGTGAAGGCGACGGGGACAGCTGAAGGATATCACTGGAAGTTCCTAGCTGGAACTCTACACTGTAACGACCGGTGGGTGATGGCCGTTCAGCACAAATACCTGAGCAATTGTGCAGTTCGTGTCCTCCATCGGTGACAAAGCAGCCCTATTTAGGGACAGCACTGCTTTCCCCATTCTGGGGAGGGGGCGATAAAAGGAACCCTAAACAAATTCTTGCTCAAAACCACCCTTGACAGCGAACTGCAGCTGCCTAGGTATCCAGTATGCAGTCTCAACAATAGAAGAAGCAAAATCTTTCATTTTGAATCTTGGAATGTCCGCACTCTACTTGACAATGATAATCAGCCAGAACGTAAGACAGCTCTTGTTGCAATTGAGCTGAAAAAGTTCGGGATTGATATTGCAGCCCTTAGTGAAACGCGCCTGACTGGCAACTCGCAACTGACTGAAGAGAAAAGCGGATATACCTTTTTATGGAGCGGCAAAGGCCCAGAAGACCCTCGTCATTCCGGAGTAGGATTTGCTATCAAGTCATTACCAACCCTTCCAAAGGGGTTTTCGGATCGACTAATGACATTATCCCTCAATCCAGAATGCGATACCCGTGTCTATTTATTAGTTGTTATGCTCCCACGTTAGACAGACCAGAGCCGGAGAAAAATGAATTTTACCAACAACTGAGAGAAATTGTTGCGAATGTGCGACACAAGGACAAACTATATTAATGGGTGATTTTAATGCTCGTGTGGGTGTGGATAGCGCACCATGGGGTGGTGTTGTGGGTCATCATGGTGTTGGTCGTATGAATGATAATGGTCTTCTTTTGCTGTCACTTTGTAGGGAGTTTAACCTGTGTATTACCAACACGGTATTCCAACAGAAAAACTCCCACAAGACTACATGGATGCACCCTCGTTCACGGGATTGGCACTTGCTTGACTACATCATCACCAAAGGACGTGACATTAAAGACTTTCATATCACTCGTTCATTCCATACAAGTTGCTATCTTTCCGAGCATGCATTGCTCCGAAGTAAAACAACGTTGCATTTACAACACAGACGAATGAAACGCTCCTCTGTCCCCAAACGAACTAACGTCCTTCCGTTAAAGAGCACCGGTCAACAAGCGGCACTGTCGGCCCACCTTCGTCATTCATTAGATTCTGTTGAAATAACTGATGATATTGAATCTTCATGGAAATCATTACGAGGCGTAATTCACACATCTGCATTGGAAGTTCTGGGCTTGCATATTCGTAGTAATCAGGATTGATCAAAATGTTGAGGCACAGGATTTGATCAACGAGTTGCACAAGGCTCACAAAATCTGGATTGAGGATAAGAACTCCACATTAAAGAAGAAAGAGTACAATGCATGCAAAAGCAAGGTCCAGATGAAAGAGGCATGGTGGTCGTCACATGCCAAATCAGTGTAAGAAGCATTTGATAGGAAGGACTCGAAAGCCTTTTATGAATGCATTAAGAAAGTTTTTGGGCCACACGAATCTGGTGTTTCTCCCATATTTGCAAGTGATGGCACACTGTTGACTGACAGAGCGGATATTTTGAATCGCTGGAAGTAGCATTTTGAAACAGTTTTAAACAATGCTTCTACAACTGACGAAGAAATAATTTCATCTATCACTGAGCGACCTGAAATTCCTGAACTCTCTTTCCTTCCAGCAATACATGAGGTTTTTGTTGCTATCAAGCAAATTTCTTCAGGCAAAAAATCTGGGAAAGGCGCCTTACCTCCTGAGGTTTTTAAGTACCGTGGTCAGAAACTGGTGAAGAAGTTGCATAGTCTCTTTGTGAAGATCTGGCTAACTGGAAATGTCCCTCAGGATTTCAAAGATGCACTAATTCAACACCTGTATAAAAACAAGGGCAATAGGAACACCTGTGACAACCATCGTGGCATCTCACTTTTATCAATTGCAGGGAAGATCTTGGCAAGGCTTATTCTCAACAGAATAATCAAACACCTTGTTGACGATATCTACCCCGAATCTCAGTGCGGTTTCCGTGCTTGTCGAGGTACTGTCGATATGATCTTTTCCCTGCGCCAGGTTGCTGAGAAAGTCCGAGAGAATAACGAGGAGCTGTATATGGTTTTCATTGACCTTACAAAGGCTATTGACACAGATAACCGTGCAGCACTCTGGAAGGTTTTGAAAAAGCTGGGAATACCCGACAACATGCTCAATGTAATCATGTCTTTTCATGATGGAATGAAGGCATCTGTTGTTTCAAATGGGGAGTCTTCAGAACCTTTCAATGTGACAAATGGTACCAAACAGGGTTGCGTAATGGCACCTGTGCTGTTTGCTTTGTTCTTTTCAGTTATGCTGAAGTATGCTTTTGCTGATATTGGTACAGGCATTGAATTCAAATTCAGAACAAGTGGTGGTCTCTTCAACTAGCAGCGTTTCAAAGCTAAGACCCTCATTCGACAAACTATCATTAGGGATCTTTTGTTTGCAGATGACGCTGCAATCTGTGCAACCTCTCAGGAGGAAGCGCAACTGCTTGTAGATTTCCGCTGCTTGCAAGGCTTTTGGTCTGACAATCAGCATCAAGAAAACAGGGGTATTCACCAACCTCGCCCCACACCAAAGCAAGTTCTGGGTCTAAAGCAGCGGCCACCAGTACACAGTTTTCCCGATATACCAATCCGAGTAGATGGTAAAGATCTGAAATATGTGAAAAACTTTACCTATTTTGGAAGTAAGGTTAATTGGAATGCTTCTCTTGCTTCTCAGCAGTGGACGGCGGAATGTGGGTAGACCTCTGCTTCGCTTTAAGGATAAGCTGAAAATGAATTTGACATGTACAAATATTCCTCACCGTGATTTTGAACGAATTGCCTCTCAACGAAATGAATGGAGATCTGCCTGCCAGAGGGGCATAAAGCAGTTCTCTGAGACTGAGATTGACCAACTGCGCGCAAGACGTGAAAGAACCAAAGCATCTGCAAGTGTCCCAGCCGATCATTCGTGCAATGTCCCTTCTTGCCTACATTGTGAACTTGTTTGTAAATCTCTTGCAGGACTCAAATGCCATTTACGATTGAGTAAGTGCAGGCATGCTACGTCGAATTGAACAGTTGTCTAGACCTCATACGTCGAAATCGACCGGAGAGTCCATCATATATATATATATATAATAAATATTCACAATTAGATCAACCAAATGCAGACGACAATTCTACGCCTTCAGCTTCTTTTCTCGCACTTCCCGCCTGTGGAACTCGCTTCCTTATTCTTACTTTCCTGACAGCTACAACCGCCTGGAATTTAAATGCAAGGTCAACACTCATCTCTTCACTACTTGACCCTAGTTCTTTCCACACCGCCCTGTATATCCTTTTTTTTCTCTCCACCTTTGCAACTGTCATCACACCTGTATTCCCATCTTTCTCTTGCTCTTTTCTAACTGGTTTGTCTTTCTCTTCACTCTCCTCTAATCTTTTTACTCTTATGTAGCCCCCTGCACATCAGTGGCGTTACCGCCTTGCTCGGGGTGATATGGTTTATATATATATATATATATATATATATATATATATATGAAAGCTTTGAAATAACACATCTTTCAAAAAACAGCATAACATAAATTACTACGCGACAGTCAAAATTGAAATAACAACAGCGGAAGAATTACATCCTTGAGAATGGCCAGAGAAGTGGCTGAAAGCGCTTGGTAAATTAATTACGGAACATTTTTACACTCCTTATCTACTGCAAAAATAAAAGATGTTAGAATACTGGAAAAATTAAATAAAAATTTAATCCTTGTCAGGCGTTTTCAACAAAATAGCCTTAAAAGAGAGGTTGTACTCTAAACACAGACACACGCACATATATATATATATTTTTTTTTTCTAAACATATACTATTAACTATAAGAGACAATGAATGTCTATTATGTTTAATCATGAGCCGTTCTAAACGTTGTATTTTGGCTTTAATTTCAGTTGAAATAAAGACAAAAATTCTCCAACATTTGGATAATGTTTTATTAAATTGCTTCTAAGCTTTCGGCTCACATGAGCCATCTTCAGAGAGGTTATAAGGACGTTAACATAAAAACATCCACCATTAAAGACGATTTTATTTTGTGTCGACATAAAACTTTACTAAGCAAGGATAACAGTTATCAAATAGCAAACTTCCGAAGATTTACCTGTCACCTATCTGAGTTCTATTAAACAACATTTCTTAGAAAAACATAGCCATGTAGATAATATCAGACAGATTTTAGTCAACAATACAATAATCCTCACTCATACACACAGTAAAAAGAAGCTTCATATATTGGAGGCCATGTACATTGTCCAAACAACCTACACTTAATAAAATAACGTTTACATCTGGTCATAGCACAATTACATTGTATTTGAATACATGGTTCTGTTGTCATTTCGCGCTATCACGCCGTGTGATGTCATAGAACCGCATTGTAAATTTGCGAACTCCGTTTGTTATTTTTGGTAACTATTGCCGTTGCCTAGCGGAGTTTTATGTCAACACAATAAAATCGTAGCTGAAGATAGATGTTATTGTGTTACCGTCTTAATAACCTCTCTGAGGATGACCCATGTAAACCGAAAGCTTAGAAACAACTTAATAAAAAATTATCCAAATATTGGAGAAGTTTTGTCTTTATTTTCAACTGAAATTAAAGCCAAAATACGACGTTTAGAACGGCTCATAATTAAACATAATAGACATTCATTGTCTCTTATATTTAACAGTATATGTTTAGAAAATTATTTGCTGCCTCGATACACTATATATATATATATATATATATATATATATATACAGACATAACAGGATTGAATATACACCAGCATAAATTTTATTTCTGTTTTTTTTTAAATAACCAAGATAAATTAACATAGATTGTTTGATTAAAATTGCAGATAACAATACTGGAACATTTCACAAACCAAAGGAGCATCAGACCTATCCGAATTTCAGCGAAGATGTGTCGTGGGCCAACATAAAGGTGGTCCTAGTAAAAGAAAAATACCTGAAAATCTTTCAATACCCCTTTCTACTGTTAATAGAGTGATCGCACAATTCACCAGAGAGGATGAGACAAAATGGGATCAATAAACTTCCATGGCCAAGTCACTCCCCGGATATTAACCCTATTGAACACCCTTGGGGCATATTTGATCGAAAACTCCGCAAAAAGAACAGGAAGCCATCTTCTAAGCCCGAACTTTTAGGATCATTGCGTGAAACATGGCAAGAAATCCCTCAAGATGATATTCGTGAACTCATCTCTAGCATGCCTAGAAGGGTCCTTGCATAAAAAAAAAAAGCAAAGGGGATATCAACCAAGTATTAGTTAATAAATTTATGGCCATTTATAATTACGTCATTTGTATAAATTACTTGTTTAATAAAATAATTACTTGTTTAATAAAATGAACGGTTTCTGTGAGCGTCTATTCAATTCTGTCATGTCTATATATATATATATATATATATATATGGTGGACCTGAAGCAGATTACCACCACGTTTAATTTCGTTGTTTTTCATTGTTTTTTATTTTTTATTTTTAACATTTATAATTACGTCATTTGTATAAATTACTTGTTTAATAAAATAATTACTTGTTTAATAAAATGAACGGTTTCTGTGAGCGTCTATTCAATTCTGTCATGTCTATATATATATATATATATATATATATATTTATATATATATATATATATATATATGGTGGACCTGAAGCAGACTACCACCACGTTTAATTTCGTTGTTTTTCATTGTTTTTTTTTTTTTTTTTTACTTTTTTCAGCGCACTTCTATCGATTACTCTTTTGACAAAAAAAAAAAAAATTGAAAAATTTCAATATTTAAACATTTTCTGGTGGGAACAGTTTCTCATACAACGTTATAGTAAATCTCGCCTCCATTTTGAAACCAGTCGCCCTACGACATCACCGCCACCTGTAAATTTGTTCATTATCAAATTTTGGGGATTTTTTTTTTAATGCAATATTATCTTTTACACCTTAAACTTTTCGAATGACGAAAATAATTCGCAAAAATTTCAATATTTAAACAATTTAGGGAGGGGGACCAGTTTCTCATACAATCTTATTGTGGTTTGACAATGGAGAATCGATTTACTTTAACGTTGTATGAGAAACTGACCCCGCCCACTAATTTGTTTAAATATTGTAATTTTTCAAAATTTTTATTGACAGTCAGAAAATTTAAGTAACAATCGACAGAACTGCGCTGAAAAAAGCAAAAAAGAAATGAAAAACAACGAAATTAAACGTGGTGGTAGTCTGCTTCAGGTCCGCCATATATATATATATATATATATATATATATATATATATATATATATAACTGCTGCAGCGTACGTCTAATTTCTTGAAAATCTTGTCTATCTTACTCAGTCTGATTGGATGAGTGTCGCCAAAAGATGTAAACATCACCTGTAAAATGCACCCAGTCACCTGACATCAAGCGGGAAAGAAGGAACAGGAAGGAAAGAATCCTACACACCTACCCACAAAGAAAGATATCGAGAGAGGCGGGCAAACAGAGACAGCGAGACAGTGAGAGAGAGAGAGAGAGAGAGAGAGAGAGAAAGACAGACAGACAGACAGACAGACTGGAGAGAGAAAGCGAAGGCGGCGAGTAGAAAGAGTAAAGCGAGAAACAGACAAAAAAAAAACGATAGAAGCAAGAGAAGATTGCAAGTTCAAATCGTAATGATAGAGAATTTTAAAAAATCATTTCACTCTACGCAAGGATATAAAGCCACTAAGACGCAGGCGGGGGTACTAAGAAAAATGTTATTAAGTCGTGAGAATAATAAAAGAACAGGAATTAAGAAGACAGAAGACAATGATTGAGGGTGTCCATAAAGTCCGTGTACACTTTTAAAAAATGCATAACTTTATTTGTATTAGTGATAGAAATTATTTGTAAAAGGGATTATAGAGAAGTAAATCTATATTTTTAAGGTTTGATTTAAATTTTATTTACGTTTCCATATGTTCTCCATCATTAGCAATACAAAGGGTAATACGATTCTGCAGTTCACGGAAAACATTTGCCAACTGATTTACAGTAATGCCTGAAATCCCATTAGTTATTTTAGCTTTTAAATCTTTTAATGAATTAGATTTGGTTGCATACACAATTGTTTTCACATGTAAAAAAATCTAATGGAGTCAAATCTGGCGAACGTGGATGCCGATAAAATGGTCCACCCCTTCCGATCCGTCTGTTAGGAAATTCCTGATTTAGAAACTGTCTAATACGCAGAGCAAAGTGATAAGGAACTCCATCTTGCTGAAACACAGTATTATCTTTCAAGTTTAATTGTTCAAGCCGAGGAATAAAATCGCAAATACAAATAAAGTTACAAATTATTTAAAGTGCACACGGAATTTATGGACACCCTGTATTTTGTACCAAACTTTATTTATTTATTTATTTATTAGATAAAAATGTTTTTAGTGAGACAAGTTTTACTAATTAATCCATAGCTGTGGGAGAAGAGGTGGATTTTTTCGTTTCGCAAGGATATATTTCTGCTTAAGTGAATATATATAACGAACCCAAATGGAATTGAAACTCAGTTCACTGAGTTAACAATTCCTGGCCATTAACAGTTAGACTACTCACACATCCAATTTTGCATCACCTGGAATTCCAAATCAAACAAATTCGAAATTCTGCTCTATATTCTGTACAAGATAAAGTATGAGTAGACAACTTGTACAGCGAGAATATTTTGAGGACCCTAAAAGTTATGCCTGGATTCGTAATCTGAGGCCACAATTTAAACAACCTAAGGTACGCAGAACCGTTATTAATTACACTACCCACACATCCAAGCGGTTGCCCATCTAGATACTGACCAGGTTAGACGTTGCTTAACTTTGATAATCGTACGGGAACCGGTGTTTCTACATGATGTGACCGCAAGCCTGCTTCAATTTGTTTGTTTGGTTGTTTTTTGTTGTTGTTTTTTGTTTGTTTTTTATAATTGTAGGTTTTTTTAATGCCGAAATCTAAATACAGAGTGTTCATAACGTTCATGTGCACTTTTAAAAAATTATAACTTTATTTGTATTTGCGATAGAAATAATTTGTAAAAAGGATAAGAAAGAAGTAAATCTATATTTTTAAAGTTTTATTGAAATTTTATTTGAACTTTCCACATGCCGTCCATCATTAGCAATACAAAGGGTAACATGATTTTGCATTTAACGGAAAACATTTACCAATTGATTTACAACAATGCCTGAAATCAGATTAATTATTTTAGCTTTCAAATCTTCTAATGAACTAAGTTTGGTTGCATACACAATTGTTTTCACATGCGAAAGAATCTAATGGAGTCAAATCTGGCGAACGTGGATGCCGATAAAATGGTCCACCCCTTCCGATCCATCTTTTAGGAAATTCCTGATTTAGAGACTCTCTAACACGCAGAGACAAAGTGACGAGGAACTTCATCTTGTTGAAACACTGTATTATCTTTCAAGTTTAATGGTTCAAGCTGCGGAATAAAGTAATTCTTTTTAAAGTGCACACGAACTTTATGAACACCCTGTATTTAAATTTTTAAAGCTCAAAGTTGACTGTAAATCAAGAAGCCGGAAGAGAGTTTCACAAGAGAGTGAAGCAACTGTTAGCATAGAACTTGCCCGTGCATTGAATACTGCTGCCATGTCTGGTCGGGTACTCCTGCTATCCACCTAGGTGTCCTTGACAAAATCCAACGGAGAATCTGTAATGTGATAGATCCAGACTTGGCAGCTCAGATACAGTCACTTTCTCACCGGCGCAATGTGGCTTCTCTGTGTCTCTTCTAAAAATACTTTTACGGCTTCTGCTCCGATGAACTTAGCTCACTGGTGCCCACTATATATGAATTTACTCGAGCAACAAAATTAGCAACTAGGTCCCACCGTTTTACTGTGAAACCAATAAAATATAAACGCAAATTCTACTCCGGCAGCTTCTTTTCTCGCACTTCCCGCCTGTAGAAATCCCTTCCGTTCACTTATTTCCCCGACATCTACAATCTCCAGGAGTTTAAAAGTAAAGTCAATAGTCATCTCCTACCTCACTAACTTGCATCCTCTCTCTTATGCACTTTTCTCCATCCAATCCACTCTCATCAGTATTCTCAGCCTTCTCTTACCCACTTCCTGACACCCCCTATAATCTGTCACTCTTTCTCATAACTTTCCTTCTATGTAACCACCTGCACATCAGTGGCATTGAACTGCTTTGCTTGGGGCGATATGATTATAAAAAAAGAAAAAGGTGCTACCACTCCGGGTTAGTTTAGACCTGGGAACAGCAGCAATCAAGGTAGTTCCACACTCCTCAAAACTTCTCTAGTCTCTTGATCAGAGGCCTTGCTTCAGGATGTAGTTTATTGTCATACCCAGGATGAGGAGCTTGCGACGTTTCGTCTGTGAGAGATGGGTCGTAGAATGAAAAATAATTTACCATTTATTTCTTGTCCTTGACGTAGACAAATAAGGCCCTCCACAACTTCCTATGTTTTACTCTCTGATATCCCTCCCCGTCTCTGTTCTACCATCCATTCAAATGGTGTATCGATGTCTTTTCTGGGCGGCTGCGACCTAATTCTTTCTTTTTATCTTTGGAAGAGTTCTACGCAGCCCTTCGGGTGATTAAATATTTTTCACGTTTCTCCTCACAGACGGAATTCCAAGTCCCTACTCTATCGCCATTTCTATGGCAAATGTTCTGGATAGCTACATTCTTTACTTTTAAACACTTCAGACTTTTATTTTCAAGACCCATGCCATATGCACAGGGTCGAATCATCGTCATACCTTTGTTTTCCAATGCAAAGGAGGAAGTTTTATCAGGGCATCTTCTCCCGAAAAACCGCTGTGGTCCAGAACATTCATCTTAGAAACATTTGTCTAAGGAACACTGGTCTAAGGAATATTAGTCTAAGAATATTGGCCTAAGAAACACTCGTCTAATTAATATAGATCTAAGAAAAATTCGTCTAGAGAATTATGGTCTAACGCAAGGGTCGGCAACCTGCGGGCCGGATCCGTCTCGCGAAGGCATTTTGACAGGCCCCCGAAGGCATTTTGAGCGGCCCCCGAAGGCATTTTGACCGGCCCGCGAGCCTGATTACCAATGACTCTATTTTTAACATGAGAGATGAGGCTTTCGAATTTAACAAAAGGCCTGCTGTTATCTTCCTTTGATCCACCTAACCGAATTTGAATACTATGACCGCAAAAACACGATCAAAACCCAATCACCTTCATTTCTGCATAAAAAATAAAAAAATAAACATATATCAAAAACTGAGTGCCGATTTGACCGATCGACTGACCGACCGACCGGCGATAGACATTAGGCGGCGACACCTTCAAAGGCAGTCTCAGTCGGCTTATTATTTCATTTCTCCAACAGCGACCCCCCATCGCTTACCCCCGCCACCTACCCTATGTAAGTTGCTGGAATCTTTCAATGGGCCATGTTCTTATCTTGTCATACGTAAGTGTATATGTTTGCAACTATTTGTACTCGTATGTATGCGTATATGTGTTTCGTTTTTGTTTGATGTGTGTGTGTGTGTGGTTCGTTTGTGGTACAATTTTCAATAACAGTTTCAAACCTTCTTCTTCTATGTGCTCTGTCCCTTCAGGCCGTAGGCGATAATGGTTCTCCACGTCTCCCTATCCCTTGTGGTCCTTAGTATGTTTGCTCTTGTTACATCTCGCAACCCCGGTTCCGTCATCCCCCTGATCAGGCTCTGCAAATATGTTATCCGCTGCCTTCCTCTGTCTCTCTTTCCTTCTATCTGGCCAGTCAGTATCAGGTTCTCCAAGCTCTCCTTCCTCATTGCGTGTCCCAGGAACTTCAGTTGTCTCTTCCTGATGCTCAGTAGTAATTTCCTTTTTGTTGCCATTCTTTCCAACACCTCATCGTTGCTTGCATGCTTGGTCCACGATATCCGCAGCATCCTTCTGTAGAACCACATTTCCGCTGCTTCCATGTTTGTCCTAATTTTCGATGATATTGTCCAGCATTACTATACGTCATAATTTCATCCATTTCACTTCGGTTGATTTTTTTCACTTTGACGTATTTTGACGTTCCTTGAGGAAAAGTAATTTTTGTTATGTGTTTTTTAATTTTAGATTTTCTTTTGTTTTTTCCGATTTTTCAATATCTATATTCATTATGGTTTTAAATATTTAGGTTGACAAGGCCTTCATTAATGGCCTTCGTCCGGCCCGCGACCCGTCATTATAACACGATCCGGCCCGCGGGCTCGAATTAGTTACCGACCCCTGGAACATGTGTTGTATTAATATACAAATAATGCGTGCTAATAAATGTTTATAAACCACATGTATCGTCAGTAATTCAGTTAGTCAGTTGTGCCATACGTGATACACTCTTTAGGCGATCAAGTCTCGAAAGAGACCTGACTGACTGAGCAGAAGATTATAACGTAGTAGGTTGCCATTGCTTTCTGCGGTAGACTGGTTGCCAGCCAAAGCTATAGAACCCAATCTGTTCCATCATTTAACCCATAAGTGGAGAGAAGTGACGGATTAATACCTTTCCAAGGGTATTTGAGCGTAAGTGAATGCTAGGACTTCAACTGGAATTCGAACTCGGCTTCCCGATTTGTCGTTCCGAGCCGATATCCACTGCACCACAAGGCATATCATCAGTAATTAATATTCCTATAAGTGTCTTAAATATTATTCTGTCAATAACATTGAGTATTTTGTACAATAATATTAATTTATTAAAAATATTATTATAAACCAATGGTTCGATGTTTCCATAGACCAATGTCCTTATAAGAGTATTCCACAGACCAATGGTCCTTAGACGGGTATTCCATAGACCAATGTCCTTATAAGAGTATTCCACAGACCAATGGTCCTTAGACGGATATTCCATAGACCAATGGTTCTTAGAGGATTATTCTACAGACCAATGGTCCTTAGACGGCTATCCCATATATTAGTGACTTTAGACGAGTATTCCTGAAACAAATATCCTTAGAAAGGTTTCCCTTAGACCAATATTCTTTGGGTTATTGTTCCTTAGACAAATGTTCTTGAGACCATATTCTTTAGACGAATATTTATATTTTTTCCCGATAGCTGTAATCTTAACTTCTTCAAATATAGAGACAACATCCATCTTACTGTGTCCACGTTCATCTACTTGTAAAATATGTGGAATATAAGATATATAGTGTGTATATGATAATCACCTTAGGTATTAAACTTGCCAGTCATCATGCAGTTTTGATTTCTATGTCCAGCCAATCCCGGTTCACACACCACCCACGTCTATTGAACAGGTGAAGAGGCTCATCCCTTGCTTCCTGTTTAGGATGCGGTTTCCAGTTTTCTCTTTTCCAATCTTCTCACTTTTTTTTTTTCAATTGGAGTAGATAGAGTAAACTATCGCCCGGTTCACACTCCACCTACGTCCATTGAACAGGTGAAGAGGCTCATCCCTTGTTCCCTGTTTAGGATATGGTTTCCGGCTTTCTCTTTTCCAATCTTTTCACTCCTATGTAGCCCCCTGCACATCAGTGGCTTTACTGCCTTGCTCGGGGTGATACGATTAAAAAAAAAGTTGTTAGCCATTCTCCCTGCTTTCTTCTGCTTTTCCTATCTTTCTTTCTTGTGAGCCTTAAATTCTCCAAGGCCTGTCTCATGTCCCCTCCGGTCGTAAGAAATCATGGCTCTCCACAACTTCCTGTCTTAATACATTTTGTCTCTCTGTTTTGTATTCTAAGTCCTGTTTCACCATCCATTTACTCAAGCTTACTAAGTACTTCTTTTCTCTGCCCTTCTTTTCCTCAATCTGTCCCTTGAGTATTAGATTTTCCAAACCCTCTTTCCTCATTATGTTATTATCTCTTTCTGGTGTTAAGCATTAGTTTTCTTTTGGTTTCCATTTTCTGTTGCTACAAGTTTCTTCTTCGTCTTTGAGGAGATCGTCCACCATCCAATGCCGTACGGGAGGACAAATATCACGTAATTGCGTCGTACTATTTTTTTTATCTTTTCACGTTGTTTACATGTTCTGCCCAGCATGGCCCACGTGCTGGAAATAGATTAAACAATGCAAACTACTTTCGGTATTGACTTTTTCAGACAGATGAAGAACGCGAACTAGTTCCCCGCTCATCAGGTTTAACTTTGGCCAACCCTGTTTATAAAAACTTCGCTTGCTAAAGAACCAACGCCTTTACTAGTTAGGCCATAGCACCAACCCCGGCCGTTTCTTTCAAGCTCTGGCACGAGATTCGAGGTCCGGCGTCTGGTGTCTGGTCCGTATATTTAGTGGATCAGGTCATGAGGGACAAAAAAGAGCGGGGAGAGAAGAAATGATGGGGGGGGGACTGCATGAGAAGAAATCTGAATTTGATTCTTTTTTTTTTTTACTTTTTTTTGTGGTACATTTTTTAATTGTCTGTACAGAAATAGTTTTCGAAGAGGTCATCCGGTGCAAACAGATTATGGCGCTTAGAGACATCCGTAACTTAAAACGAAAGCGGGGACTCGAAAGACACTGAAGTGAAAAAAAATCGGACTTAAATAGGAAGGAAGGAAGGAAGGAAGGAAGGAAGGAAGGAAGGAAGGAAGGAAGGAAGGAAGGAAGGAAGGAAGGAAGGAGCAGAATATGTCAATAACTAAAATGATAAATTATAGAAGGAAATGAAGCACAGAAATAGAAAGAAAAAAGAAAGAAAAAAGAAAGAATGAAACTAAAGACTTTTAATAAATAAATAAAATGAATAAAAAGAAAGAAATTTCAGGAACAGAAAGAAAGAAAAATAAGTAGAAGAACAGAAAGAAAGAAAGAAAGAAAGAAAGAAAGAATGAATGAAAGAATGAATGAAAGACTTTAAATGAATAAATAAAAGGAATAGAAAGAAAGAAATTAAAAGAACTGAAAGAAAGAAAGAAAAATAAGTAGAGGAACAGAAAAAAGAAAGAAAGAATAAAAGACTTTAAATAAAAGGAATAAAAAAAAATAACAAGAAAAAAAAAAGAAAAAATGAGTAGAAGAATGGAAAAAAGGAAGACTAAAAAAATAAATAAAATTAATAAAAAGAAAGAAACTACAGGAACAGAAAGAAATAAAGAAATAAAAAAAGAAAATAAGTAGGAGAATAGAAAGAAAGAAAAAGAAAGAAAGAAAGAAAGAAAGAAAGAAAGAAAGAAAAAGAAACAAACAAACAAGAAAGGACAGTACAGAACAAAAATAGAAAGTAAAGAATGAAAGATTTGGAATTAATACATAAATAAGAAAGAATTGGAATCGCAAACAAGCGAGCAAGAAAAAAAAAAGAAATTAAAAAAGGAAGGAAAAGTTGAAATAAGAAAATTAGTAAGAAAGATAGAAAGAAAACACAGAATAAAAAATAAAAGTTAGAGAAAGAAAGAAAAACAACAAATTATACAGAACAGAAATAGAGTTGAAATCAGTCAGTTAAGTGCTATAAGTGATACACGCTTATGTCTCGAAAGAGACATGATTGACTGGACAGAAGATTATCCCGCAGTAGGTTGCCATTGCTTTCTGCGGTAGACTGGTGAATTATATTATTATATTAATAAGTAGTAATTAGTGGGGGATCAGTTTATTACTTCATGACAATAGAAAACCTATCACCCACTTTATGCCCAGTGGAAGCCTTAATGATGTTTCTATTATATTCAGTCAGTCAGTTAAGTGCTATAAGTGATACACGCTTATGTCTCGAAAGAGACATGACGGACTGGGCAGAAGATTATCCCGCAGTAGGTTGCCATTGCTTTCTGCAGTAGACTGGTGAATTATATTATTATATTAATAAGTAGTAATTAGTGGGGGATCAGTTTATTACTTCATGACAATAGAAAACCGATCACCCACTTTATGCCCAGTGGAAGCCTTAATCATGTTTCTATTATATTCAGTCAGTCAGTTAAGTGCTATAAGTGATACACGCTTATGTCTCGAAAGAGACATGACGGACTGGGCAGAAGATTATCCCGCAGTAGGTTGCCATTGCTTTCTACGGTAGACTGGTTGTCAGCCAAGGTTACTGAACCCAATCTGTCCTATTATTTAAATCATAGCTAGATGAAGAAGTGATGTTTTATATTATTATGTAGTTATTAGTGGGGGATCAGTTTATTACTTCATAGCAATAGAAAACCGAACCCCCACTTTACGCCCAGTAAAAGACTTAATCAAGTTCCCAACTATTATATTCAGTCAGTTAGTTAAGTACCATACGTGATACACGCTTGGGCGTTCATGATCTCGAAAGAGACATGACGGACTGGGCAGAAGCTTATACCGCAGTAGGTTGCCATTGCTTTCTGCGGTAGACTGGTTGCCAGCCAAAGCTATAGAACCCAATCTGTCCCGTTATTTAACACATAACTAGAGGGAAGAGACGGATTAATATCTTTCCCAAGGGTATTTGCGCGTAAGTGAATGCAAGGAATTCAGCTGGAATTCGAACTCGGCTCCCCGAATTGAAATAACAAGATAAAAAATAAAAGTAAAAGCAGAAGTAATACAAAGAAAGAAAGAAAGAAAGAAAGAAAGAAAAAAGAAACAAACAAACAAACAAACAAAGAAAAGAAGCGTGGGAATAAATAAATAAATAAATAAATAAATAGACAAATAAATTGAACGGAAAATAGAGAAAGAAATTAAAGAAAGAGAAAAAAAAGAAAGAAATAGAAAGAAAGAAAGAAAGAAAGAAAAATGCAGAAAGAAACAAAAGAATAACAGAATAGAATAACATAATAGAATAACAGAATAGAATGGAACGAAAAGAAATAAGTTAAAAAAAAAAAGAAATACAAAACGAAACAAAAAAATGAAACAAAAGAGAGTAGAATTTCTATTCAGAATTCAAAATTTGAAATCATTTAATTTTCATACCAAATCTATTTTAATTAACATTAATATTTAACATTTAACATATTTTTCAGTTGTTAGTTAAATGACGCTTGGGCGAAAATAACTCTTTCGATCAATGAATGCCTAGGCAGGAGATTTTTCCGCGGTAGGAGGGCATTTTTCTGAGGTAGACTGGTTGCCAACCAAGGCTATAGAACACAATCTGCCTTGCTATTCAATCCTTTTTTCAGATCAGTCAGTTTAGTGCCATAAATGATACACGCATGTCTCTTTCAATCCATGACTGACTAGGCGAAAGGCTTTCCCACCGTAGTTTCCAAAGTTTTTCTAAGGTAGACTGGGTGCCAACCAAGGCTATAGAACCCAATCTGTCCTGCTATTCAATTCTTTTGTCCAGATCAGTCAATTAAGTGTCATAAGTGATACACGTTTGGATGATCATGCCTCTTTCGATCTATGACTAACTAGGCAGAAGATTTTCCCACAGTAGTTTTCTAAGTATTTCTAAGGTAGACTGGTTGCCAACCAAGGCTATAGAACCCACTCTATCCTGCTATTCAATTCTTTTATCCAGATCAGTCAATTAAGTGTCATAATGACTCTTTAGATCCATGACTGACTAGGCAGAAGATTTTTCCGCAGTTGCGGAGAGGGGCGTTATTTCTTTCTGAGGTTGACTGGTTACCAACGAATGTTATAGAACCTAATCTATGCTGCTATTCAGCTTATAGTTGGAGGGAGAAAAAATGGATTAATACTTTTCCAAAGGATATTTGTACGTAAGTGAATGCAACGAATTCATTCGGAATTTGAACTCAGCTCTCAGAAAATTGGAAAGTGATGGAGCCAACCAACTTCATGTCCCCTAATAAATGTCCCCTAATAACTAAACAGAATTATCAGAATGTTACTTAAAGAGCTGTCTGTTCAAGGGGTTATATATAATTAATTAAATGTAATTGTACAATATGTTTTTGAAAATACCTGGGAAGTGTTATAACAGATGACGGAAAGTGCGACACAGAGATCCTAAGGCGAATTGGCATGGTGAAGGAAGCATTCCAGAAGTTGAGTAAGGAATTAAGGAACAGGACATTTTCGCTAGAAACAAAGAGAATACTGGATTGCTATGTGATGTCTGTTCTTTAATATGGTAGTGAATGTTAGACAATATCAGCAAAGGGGAAAGAAAAACTTGAAGCAACTGAAATGTGGTACTACAAAAGGATGCTGCGAATGTCATGGATCGAGCATGTGAGCAATGATGAGGTTTTTGAAAGGATGGAATCGAAAAAGAAATTAATACTGAGCATCAGGAAGATACAGCTAAAGTTCCTGGGACATGCAATGAGGAAGGAGGGCTTGGAGAACCTGATATTAACAGGTGAGATAGATGGGAAAAAGAGACAGGGTAAAGCAGCGGATAACATATTTCACGGACCTGATCAGGGGGATGACGGAACGAGGGTTGCATGGTGTAACAGGAGAAAGTTTGCTAAGAGCCACCAGGGATAGGGAGACGTGGAAAGCCACGATCGCCTACGTCTTGAAAGGACAGGCCACATAAAAGAAGATATTTACAATCTATTAGTGGCCTTAATCAATACTCAATTGGTTAAGCAATTCTCATCGCAGGGCTTTTTTTCAGACAAGCAATGTAGCTTACGTTTCTCCAGGTCAACTGTTGATGTACTGGCGATAATTCCAGGAAGAGTCTGTCATGCTCTAGATAAAAATGGCGAGGCTCGGACTGTAGGTTTGGAAATATGGAAAGATTTCGAGAAAATTTGGCGTACAGGTCTTCTCCCCAAGCTGAAGTTTTACTCTTAATCTTGAAATTATCTCGAACTTTTGTTCTCATCTTGGTTGATATAGGTGTTGTAATAGCCACAACGTTTCGACCAAGTACCCTCTAGTCATCCTCAGGTGTCCATAGATTGTGAAATCAATTCTTATTCTTTCATGTTAAAATTTGTTTCACCACTACCAAGTCTAAGTATGTTAGCATAACCTAGTGATCATGAGTTTGATCCTTGGATCTATAGACACCTGATGATGACCAGAGAGTACTTTGTCGAAACTTTGTGTCTATTACAACAATATATATATATATATATATATCCGCAGACAGATCTATTTCTCGCTGTATCACAGCTCATCAGTGAACCTATCTACTCCTATTGGTGAAAAAATAGTAAATAAAATTTCAGAGTTTTGGTGAAGACTTTAGAAGTATAGAGTTGAAGTCGATTTTAGAAGTATAGAGTTGAAGTCAATGCTAAACAAGAAAGAAAGAAAAAGCAATAAAACTCTACTTCTGTTCAAAAGACAAGGAAGGAGTGTGAAACGGACGATTGGCAACCCTATCTACAAGCCTATCTGTATTAAAACTATCTGTCTGTTGTCGTCTCTACGTGTTGATATTCATGGAATTCATAAAATCACTTTGGAAATAATAATAATAATACATCTATACATACCCCGTAAAGAAGGTGGAAGATGTCTTATTCAGCTGGAATTGTCATACAAGACAACAACTATTGGCTTACTAACATACATAGAAACAACAAAGGATTGGATGATACAATTACTAAGGCAACATGAAGAAAGAAAGAAAAAATATTCAATAATAAAAGAAGGCAGTAAATACAAACAAGATTTACAGTTAGTAGATTTTGTAGAAAAGCAAAACAGAAGCCAAGAACCAACTATTGCGGCAAAAAATATGAAAATGAAAGCCAAAGATAAAGCTCTTGAACAGATGAAACAGCGCTGGCAAGACAAACCTCTGCATGGCCAATATCCAGAACGTGCCAATAAATCCAATGTTGACAAAGTTAATACTCATCGATGGTTACGTGCATCTGGATTAAAATCTGAAACTGAAGGCTTTATTCTTGCAGCACAAGACCAAAGTCTTTTCACTAGAAACTTTCAGGCAAATATTATGCATAATAATATAGATCCAAAATGCAGATTTTGTGATAAACACCAAGAAACAATAGACCACCTAATCTCAGGCTGTTCTGTGCTTGCCCCAAATGAATATAAAAATCGCCACGATAGAGTTGGGCAATATTTACATTGGGCAATGTGCAAACATTATGGAAAAGCTGTAAACAAACAAGGGTATGAACATCACCCAGCACCGGTTACAGAAATAGAAGATGTAACCATTCTATGGGATTACACCATCTACACAGACAGAAAAATTGAAGCAAACAGGCCAGACATTATTGTTAAAAACCAGAAGGAGAAAACTTGTCTATTAATTGATATGGCTTGTCCAGCGGATTGTAACATAGCAATCAAGGAATTTGAAAAACTGTCAAAATATAAAGACCTGGAAATTGAAATAGAAAAAATGTGGAAATTGAAAACAAGAGTTGCGCCAGTGATAGTAGGTGCACTTGGAATGATAAAAAATGGAACAAAACAACACATTGAAAGAATCCCTGGAAACCCCAGCTTAAGAGATATACAAAAAATTGTCTTAAGTACAGCCCACACACTAAGGAAAACTTTATCTATGTAATGCTAGGGATGATAGGGAAGATAGAAAAACATGAAATGGAGCCATAACAACACGCCACGACCTGCCATAGGTCTCCCCGCAGACTTGGTTGGTAGTGAGACCAAAGCAGAAATCGAAATATGATGAAAAATGACATAATAATAATAATAATAATAAAGGATGTGGTGAAATGGATATCGGCTCTGAATGAGAATTCAGAGATCCGAGTTCGAATTCCAGTTGAATTCGCTGCATCCACTTAGACGAAAATACTCTTGTGACAGGTATGAATCCATCTTTTATTCTACCGTCTATGGGTTGAATAGCAAGACAGATTGAGTTTTATATACTTGGTTGGCAACCAGTCTTCCGCAGAAAGAAATGGCAATCTACCGCGGGAAAATCTCCTGTCTAGTCAGTAAGGGAACGAAAGAGTCACGATTTTCCAAGCGTGTATCACGCATTGCTCTTTACTCACTGAATAATTGTTCGGGTGAAAATGTTTCCCATTTAAACTGTCCTTACCTAAGGATATGAAATTTTATCTCTACCCGAATAAGTCATTTTGATATTTGACATAATAATATGGGAGCGTTGAAATTCTAAACCTTCATCAATCTTCTAGCAATTAATTTTTGTCCTTTCTTTCACTCTTTCGACATTAACATGGCTAGCAACAAGTTATATTGCATCCCATAATTTTTCTTTATTTGAATATTTTTTCCTGAATATACCTCTCAATTATTAACCAGAAAGTTGCCTTTAGATAGATACTAGCAGTATAGCCCGGCGTTGCTCGGGTGTAATGAAAGCTTTAAAACTAATCCTGGAGCTCAAACTCTTTGGACGTTGGGTCAAAAGACTAAGAAGCAATAGTGGTTTCCAGTTAAAGCGAAACCGTAGACTGAAAGAAAAATGAATGGATGTAAGTCAAATTTTAATTTCCTGGTATCGATATCAAATAAGTTTTTTTCGTCGTAAACTGAATTTTGAAGGCTAAATAAGTCCTCTGAGTAAAAGGTATCCTGGCTGAGACTAAGAAATACAATTATACCTACTTAGAGCCAAACCCGAAGCAAAAGCTAAAATAAAAGGGCTAAAAAATACAGACATACAGGCAGATAAACAGACACACATACAGACATCTTTCCTTTTATATATATATTATCGATTTTCTGCACTATTGTAAGAACTGTAACCTTGAAACTTCTGGATATCGTTTCTTATGTCTTTGTCTATGAGTGTAACAAATTTTATAAAATCAGACCACTTCTTCTATAACCTGATTTTTTCGATTAACGATTTTCGATATTTATCGGGGGTACCTCGACACAAAACCTAGCTAAGAACACTCGCTAACGCTTATAGTACAACTGTGTAAACTTTCAAGAAAATCGGTTCAGCCGTTTCGGAGTCTATAGGTAACGGATACACACACACACACGCAGATACACACACACACACACACACACACACAGAAAAAGTTTCATTTATAAATAAGTTTAGATCTGGGTTAATTGGGTTGGAGTCATTCATTTGGCGTCTTTGTAACGTGTTTTTGACAATGTGTGAAACAATCTTTGTAGAATATGAGGAAGCATTTTAGTTCTGGTATAATATATCGCCTACCTCTTTGAGTCTGGTACAATATTTGCCTACAGATATGCGTTGTGGTGCAGTGAATATCGACTCGAAACTTCCTTCCAGCTATAGGTTAAATAACAGGACAGATTGGGTTCTATAGCCTTGGTTAGCAACAAGTCTACCGCAGAAAGTGATGGCAATCTACTGCGAGAAAATTTTCTGCACAGTCAGTCATGTCTCTTTCGAGACATGATCGCCCAAGCGTGTATCACGTATGGCACTTAACTGACTGATGTGGCCTAACCGGTTTGAATGTGTCTTACCACCGTAAGAATATTTTTATAGATATTGTCACATCGCCGTCTCGACAATTCCCATTAAGCTGTTCATATGCCGCTATGGATATATTACATTTTCACATCTATGGATATATGCTGATCATCTATCCCAGATCGTGACAAATGGTCAATTAATTGAACAAGAAAATAAAGTAAGATTTATATTAGATTGAATAATCGAATGACAATCCTTTCCCAGGTTTATTTTATTTCAACACGGGCGCTGACAACAAATCGATAATGAACGTCGAAACAATGTAATTTTGATATAAAATTTTAAAGCAAGATCAAAATAAGAAAAAAAAAGAAGAAATCTTAAGGAATGAGAATGTCCAAAAATCTTAACCTCAAAATTACTTTTGGATGCCCAGTGTGGTCGAAAGTAGAAAGAAACTCGTGGAGAGCGTGGCAGCAGAGAGTCCTCAGAAGAGAAGCCCCCGTCAAGCAAGTGTTTCGGCCCTTATCTCCTGACACTCTAGGGGGGTTGGGCCACACCCGGTTCATGACTCCGTATGTCCCTCTGCTGCCCTTTTTTTTTTCTTTTTTTTTTTCCGGGGCGAGCCACGGATAGGATCCGTGACCTTCTGCTCATTTTCACTCAAAGACCCCCACACTAACCACTTAGCCAAAGGTACACCTGATATTTGTAGGAAAATTAAGCCTTATG
The DNA here is from genome assembly GCA_037127315.1 of Ascarosepion bandense. Lineage (NCBI taxonomy): Eukaryota > Metazoa > Mollusca > Cephalopoda > Sepiida > Sepiidae > Ascarosepion > Ascarosepion bandense. Next base: position 958,180 of record JBBBDQ010002186.1, read on the forward strand.
AAGTTCACTTTTATTCCTCCTTGACCAGATCCAGCTTGAACACCTCTCTGCCGCTTCTGCCATTGCTTTCAGGGCTCTATGAAATTACAATATAATATAGGAAACATGAACAATTTACAGGCGATGGTGAATGCAAATTATCAACATACAATTAGATAGGGGAAATTATTAATTTGAAATCACGTGGTATGGTGTGTGGAGGAACATGCGGGTCTAATAACTTGATAACTTATCTTCATGACAGTTTCTTCTTTCTTTCTTTTACTGTCTCCTCTCTTTCTTTACACACTTGAAATTTAAATAGTTCAATTTTCACTATCTTCAACGTGGCTTCCTATCAGCATACAGGTCCTGTTATCTGGTGATTTCTCTGCGTTGCTTTCTTTCTTTACTTCCCCTTCTTCTTTTGGTAAGTTGGTTGTTTTAACTTTCTTTTCTTTACTTCAAATAAACTGCAATCAACGTACGAAATACAACAGCCTCATAGATATATTTTCTTTCCTTCTTCTTCTTCTTTTGAGAACTTGATTATCTTCACTTTCTTTTCTTTACTTTAAATAAACTGAAATCAGCGTAGGAATTACAACAGCTTCGTGGATATATTTTCTTTCGATAATTATGTGTCAGTATACAGATATTAATATAAGTTCTTTTCGTGTTTGTTGTTATATTTCTTTCTTTCTCGATACACGGCATAATTCCGTTTTCTTCCTTTTTTTAACGAATAAGACTTTACACCTACAGTCTTTTTTTTCTTATCCTGAATTACTTGTAATGAAAAGGGCTGATCCACGCTATCATTTCTAAATGCGTCTCCATTCCTTCATCGTTAGCAGAGTCTAGCAAACAGTTCTTGCTTCATTGAGACTCAGCAAGTAAATGATTAGCTTCTTCCTTTAATGTTCTCACGTGACTTCTTTTGGCGCGAATTTTCACTTCTGCTGCTTCTACAATCTCCTGATCGACATCAGACGTCTGGTTTATTTCCTGTCTGTCTTTTATGTAGGTCGCCTATCCTTGACCTGCTATTCCAACACTAGCACCGGTCATTCACATGATCGACCTTTTGTTACTACGCAAAGTCCATACTCATATGCATAGATGTGTGTGTGTTGTTATCTATATATCCGTAAATATATAAATATTCAGCTATTTATTGAAACTAATTATTTTTCTTAACCCTAAACTTACTCCTAAACCAGCCCTAACCATAACTCTTACCAGGGTAATAGGCTTTCTAAGGAGGAGAGGAACTATATCAGTGACAGAATTTTGTTGGCCACATTAAAAAAGTAGGCCACATAGTATACCGGAGCAGCATTTTTTACAGTTTATCAACACTTTGTATGTTATTTAAACTTAAGCATTTTTGGATTGTAATAATAACTTCTAGCATCTTAACCCACCGTTGCCCGTGCAACTCAAAAATTATTTATTTTGTTTTACTGAAATTAGAAATATAAAAACTATTACGCTGTCAATTCAGAAATTTTTGAAGAATATTTAAAAATGTAGACATTTAATTTTAGAGGAAAAAGTGACATAAATGCCACACGAATTACAGACAGTCGATTTCCTGCATAAAATATTTAGCGAAAAAAAAAAGCTTTTTTAAAATTTTATTTTCTGAAGTATGAAATATTAAATCTGAAAAAAAAGAAAGACTTAAATAATTAAATTAACCATTGGTACATTTTTTTTACATATTTTATTTTTGTTTGAAAAAAAAACGTTTTTTTAAAAATATTACTTTTTTTTCAAAATTACAGGGAAAAATATTCACATTTTTTTGTTGACCAAATGAATTTTTAAAACATCGGAATAAAAATTAAATGTAAAGGCACATTTTTTTTTTAATAAAAAATATTTTAGTCGCGTTTGACACGTGTGATTTGATTTCTGTGACGTAATTTAGCAACCATCTTAGATCATAGATCTTTTATGGTGCAAATGTAAATAATCGGCTCCATTGGCCAAAAAGTGCGAAAGGGAAAATTGTTGAACTTAAACTCAAAATGTATGAGTCGACCTGGCTTTTTTTAAAAAATTGTTTCACCCCAAGCAAGGCATTCCACTGCCACTATTGCGCTTGAGGCTACATAGGGGAAGGTAAATAGAAAGAGTGGTTAGATATAGGAAATGTCAGAAGTGGGGTGAGAGGTAGTTGGGAGGATGGGAAGAGTGTTTGAAAGAATGGAAGCGAGTTATTCTGTTAGGTGTCTGCTGACCTTACATTTAAACTCCTGGAGATTGTAGCCGTCGGGGAAGTAGTCATGTGGAAGGGAATTCCACAGTCGGGAAGTACGAGAAAAGAAACTGTTGGAGTAGAAGTTGCGGTTGCATTTTATCGGTTTCACTGTAAAAGGGTGGGATCTAGTTGTTAATCTAGTATCTCGTGCAAATTCGGACCTAGGGGGCACCAGTGATCTAAGTTCATCGGAGCAGAAGCCATGGAAGTATTTATAGAAGAGACACAGGGAAGTCACGTCGCGCCGGTGAGAGAGAAACAGACTATGTGTCCCCAGAAAGTTTGAATGGCGTAGCTTAAAAAAATGTAGGCGTGCATAGGGAACAGTCAAACACAGACTCACAGATTGCCTTTTATATATACAGATTTGAATTCTTTTTGTGTGTGAATATTGTGTCAATATTTTTTAAGAAAAACAATAATTCTTTTCCAGATACCTGACGATGCATTCCGACTTCAGTCACTTTCGCACCGTAATGACGTAAGTTTAATCTTTCGTATCTATAAATATTTTCATAATAATTGTTTTAATAAGCGTTCCCCCGTTATACTTTGACCGCAAGGATTTAAACGTACGTCAGGCCGAGGTGCATTTATCCAAAATTCTTGGAATCAGAAGTGTTTCGGCTTTCAGACTTTTTGGGATTTTGGAATACAGGCCAATTAATTTGGATATGACATCTACAAAATAAGACAATTTGGGAACGATATACATCTATATTTTATGTACGCTGTGGTGCAATGGACATCGACTCGGAAGGAGAAATAGGAAATCCGAGTTCGAATTCCAGCTGAATTCGTTGCATTCACTTACGCACAAATACCCTTAGGATAGGTATTAATCCGTAGCTTCTCCCTCTAGCTATGGCTTAAAGAGAAAGTTGGTTTCTCTAGCTTTGGTTGGCAACCAGTCTACTGCAGAATGTAATGCCAACCTACTGCAGGAGATTCTTCTGCCGAGTCAGACATGTCTCTTCCGAGACATTGTTATGTCGCCAAGTATAAATGAATAACTCAACAACAGAATCAGAATATAAGTTGTATTCCGCGGAAAGACGGTTAGTATGTACAGAAGTGATTAGTAATATTTACAATAGAAAGATACAAGAGTCCAATCCGTCGTAAGACGTGGGTATACGTGAGTACGCCACCGGAAGTGTGACGAACTCTTCCCTGACTAGCACTGACTCTTCAGTAACTCATTAGAGACTCTCAAGTGACTATATTCACTAGCCTCCCCACAAAAGGCCGGATGTGACACATGGTCATTTTAAAGTGGGAGTTCCCGGCCATATAGCCGGGCCAAAAATATGTCTGTCTATTTTTACCGAGTCGTGGTTCTGCCCTCCGGCGGAACCACGACTGGGTTTGTGCTCTCTGCTCGGAAGCAGACAGCGCCCTCTACCGAAGGCAGAGTGCTGACAGTGTCAACAGTAGCAGAAGCAAGTCTGCTACGCAGTGACTATATTCACTAGCCTCCCCACAAAAGGCCGGATGTGACACATGGTCATTTTAAAGTGGGAGTTCCCAGCCATATAGCCGGGCCAAAAATATGTCTGTCTATTTTTACCGAGTCGTGGTTCTGCCCTCCGGCGGAACCACGACTGGGTTTGTGCTCTCTGCTCGGAAGCAGACAGCGCCCTCTACCGAAGGCAGAGTGCTGACAGTGTCAACAGTAGCAGAAGCAAGTCTGCTACGCAGTGACTATATTCACTAGCCTCCCCACAAAAGGCCGGATGTGACACATGGTCATTTTAAAGTGGGAGTTCCCAGCCATATAGCCGGGCCAAAAATAAATCTGTCTATTTTTACCGAGCCGTGGTTCTGCCCTCCGGCGGAACCACGACTGGGTTTGTGCTCTCTGCTCGGAAGCAGAGAGCGCCCTCTACCGAAGGCAGAGTGCTGACAGTGTCAACAGTAGCAGAGGCAAGTCTGCTACGCAGTGACTCTATTCACTCAGAGTTGGTAGCCATATTATAAAGATGTGGACTAGTCCATTTGTAGGTAGGTCACCACAATAACATATACGCTGAGATTAGTTTTATATACAATTTAATAAATTTTGTGTATATTCAGACAGGTAACCACGATAGTCATGTAATGCTCACGCGGATTTTAAGTGTTAGAATAAAAACATTTTCGGATTTTTGAATCCAGACTATTTAACTTGTATATAACATCTATACTTATCCATCTACCCTGAAGGTAGCCTTATGTAAATAACATATAACCTGAAAAAAAGTTTCATTAAAATTTAATAAATTTTGTGTACATATAGATAGAGGTAATGACGATAGTCATGTGATGCTCGCATGGATTTTAAGTGTTGAGATTAAGATTGACTATTAGGTACTATCGTCTTGCTAGATTTTTTTTAATCATATCACCCCGAGAAAGGCGCTAACGCCACTGATGTGCAGGGGGCTACATAAGAGAAAAAGGATTAGAGGAGAGTGAGGAGAAGGACGAACCGGTTAGAAAGGAGCAAGAGAAGGATGGGAATGCCAAGGTAACTTCTGTTCTAATAGTTTCTTTTATAGCACTTCTCTATGGAACTCTCTTCATCTTTCTTGCTTTCCTGTTGCCTTCTTGTTCTTGTTCTTCTTCTTCAAGACGTAGGCGATTATAGACTGTCTCTTGTCGCTCTTAACATTTTTCCTCTTAGTATCTCTTCCATACCCCCGCACCGCCATCCATTAGTGAGGGATCAGTTTATTACTTCATAACAATAGAAAACCGATTCCCCACTTTCTGGCCAGTAGAAATTTTAATTATGTTTCCAACTATTATATTCAGTCAGTCACTTAAGTGCCATACGTGATACACGCTTTGGGCGATCATGTCTCGAAAGAGACATGACTGACTGGGCATAATATTATCCCGCAGTAGGTTGCCATTGCTTTCTGCTGTAGACTGGTTGCCAGCCAATGCTATAGAACTCAATCTGTCCCATTATTTAACCCATAACTGGAGGGAAGAGACGGATTAATACCTTTCCCAAGGGTATTTGTGCATAAGTCAATGCAAGGAATTCAACTGGAATTCGAACTCGACTCCCTGAATTCTCTTTCCGAGCCGATATTCACTGCACCACAACGCACATCCTTCTATATACACGTAAAAAATTAAAATAAGAGTCAGTAGCAATCTTCCGTATTCCTGAAATCTATACATTTAAACTTCTGGAAATTATAGCTATCTGGGAAGTAAGTATACAGAAGGGAGTTCCACAGACGAGAAGAACGAGAAAAGAGACTACTGGAATAGATGTGTAAGCTACATTTTACTACTTTGACGGTAAAAGAGTGGGACCTTGATTCCAATCTAGTAGCACGAGTAAACTCATATGGTCGGGTGAGAACCTCGTAAGAGAAGAAGCCGTGAAAATATTTGTAAAAAAGACCGAGGGAAGCCACCTCACGTCGATGAGAAAGTGACTGGTGACAAGCTGCCAAGTCCTAAAAGTTGCTCAAGACTTCTTGCGTGAACATCCATCTATCATTCGATCACAACAATAAAGAGGATCAACAATGCAGTTCCTCCTTTGAATTTTGTTGAGAATCTCAAGGTGAATGGCAGGAACACTCGGCAAAGGTATGGCAAAAGTATTTAATGCACAGACGTGGATTCGGTATGAGAAAAACTTTCTGGCCCGACAGAGTGACACAAATTCCTAGCTGTAGATGCAGCTATAGATTCAATGAAGTCGTTCCACTTGAGGTTGCTTGAGAGAGTGAGGCCAAGGAGGCGCAGAGTATTGCTTTCTGGGAGAGTAGCATCATCTATATTGTTGTGATCGAATGATCGATGAATGTTCACGCAAGAAGTCTTGAGCAACTTTTAGGACTAAAATACAACCCAGACCACAAGTGGTACTCATATATCCAATCTATTGCTAAAAAGTATGTAGTAATAGATGGGTATTCACTCCAACAAGATCCTTGCCTTAAAAGTTTATTGGAACTCTAACGCAATCCAGGTCACTAGTGCAACTCATATGCCTAATCCATAGCTAAAGAGGCTGGAATGATAAATGGGTGTACACTCAAGAACGGTTCTTGCCTTGAATATCTTTTGGGACTCAGGTGCTACCCAGAACACAAGCGGTATTAATCTGTCCAGTCTATTGCTAAAGATGCTAGAATGATAGATGTTTTCTCACTTAATGGCAACCTACTGCGGGATAATCCTCTGCCCAGTCAGTCATGTCACTTTCGAGACATGATCGCCCAAGCGTGTTTCACATATGGTACTTACCTGACTGACTAGAATGTGGATATCGATTCCGAATAAGAAATCGGGGAGCCGATTTCGAATTCCAGTTGAATTCCTTGCATTCACTTAAGCGCAAATACCCCTGGGAAAGGTATTAATCCGTCTCTTCCCTCTAGTTTTGGGTTAAATAACAGGACAGTTCTAGAGCCTTGGTTGTCAACCGGTCTACCGTAGAAAGTAATAGCAACCTACTGCGAAATAAACTTCTTTCGAGACATGATCGCCCAAGCGTGTATCACGTATGCCACTTAACTGACTGACTGACTGACTAGAATGTGTGTTTGCGGTGCAATATATATCGGATCGGAATTAGAACTCGAAGTGCCGAGTTCAAATCCCAGTTGAATTCGTTACATTCACTTCTGCGCAAATACTTTTGGGAAAGATATGAATACATCGCTTCTCCCTTCAGCTATGGGTTAAATAGCAGAACAGATTGGGTTTTATGGTCATGGTTGGCAACCAGTCTACCACAGAAAGAAATGGTAACCTACTGCGGGAAAACCTTCTGCCTAGTCAGTCATGTCCTGAAAGAGACATGGTGGCCCAAGCGTTTATCACGAATGGCAATAAACTGACTAGTTTAACCAGGTCTCATTGGTTCATAGATGAATTGGCTAGATGTAGACGTTAGGTCTGTACTAACAGTTTCTTTCTCGCAATTCTCGCTTGTGGAACTCTCTTTCGGCCTCCTTCTTTCAAGACAAGCTTGATCTTTAAAAATTTAAATGTAAGGTCAATCATTATTTACATTGTTCGGACATTTGTTTTCATCTTTATATAACATATTTGAACACTTTCAGATGCATTCCTTCAACACATTTAGAACATGTATAAATTCTGTTTTTCCGCAAACATTTTTTGTTTTACCACTAGCAGGATAGCCAGGCGTTGCTCGGGTGGAATGAAAGCTTTAAAACTAATCCATGGTCCTGGAGCCCAGACTCTTTGGCGTTGGCACGAAAGACTAAAACGCAATAGTTGTTTACAGTTAAAGCGAAACCGTACACTGAAAGAAAAATGAATGGATGTAAGTCAAATTTTGATTTCCTGCTATCGATATCAGATAAGTTTTTTTCGTCGTAAACTGAATTTTGAAGGCTAAATAAGTCCTCTGAGTAAATGGTATCAAAGCTAAGAGTAAGAACTACAATTATACCTACTTAGAGCCAAACTCGAAGCAAAAACTAAAATAAAAGGGCTGAAAAAAATACAGATTTGCAGGCTGATAAACAGACACACACACAAACATTTTGTCTTTTATATATATATATATATATACCTTGAAACTTCTGAATATCGTTTCTTATGTCTTTGTCTATGAGTGTATTAAATTTGATTTAAATCAGACCAAGCCGTCTATAAACCAATGTATGGCACAAATGGTTTATAGAAATAGAAAATATCTTGCAGAAAAACAGAAATTAAACATGTTCTAAATGTGTTGAAGGAATCCATCTGAAAGTGCTTAAAATTGTTTAAATAAAACTGTATTTACTTACCTACTAGCAGCATAGCCCGGCGTTGCACGGGTGAAACGAAAGCTTTAAAACTAATCCATGGTCCTGGAGCTCAGACTCTTTGGACGTTAGCACGAAAGGCTAAAAAGCAATAGTTGTTCCCAGTTAAAGCGAAACCGTAGATTGAAGGAAAAATGAATGGGGGCAAGTCAAATTTTGATTTCCTAGTACCGATATCAAATAAGTTTTTTCGTCGTAAACTGAATTTTGAAGGCTAAATAAGTCCTCTGAGTAAATGGTATCATGGCTGAGACTAAGAAGTAAAATTTTACCGACTTAGAGCCAAACCCGAAGCAAAAACTAAAATAAAAGAGCTGAAAAAGATACAGATTTACAGGCTGATAAACAGACACACACACAAACATTTTGCCTTATGTATATATATATATATATATTATCAATTTTCTGCACTATTCTAAGAACTGCAACCTTGAAACTTCTGAATATCGTTTCTTATGTATTTGTCTATGAGTGTATCAAATTTGATTAAAATCGGAGCACTCCTATTATAGCCCGATTTTTTCGATTATCGATTTTCGATATTTATCGTGGGTACCTCGACACAAAACCTAGCTAAGAACACTCGCAGACGCTTATAGTACAGCTGTGTAAATTTTCAAGAAAATCGGTGTGGCCATTTCGGAGTCTATAGGTAACTAACACACACACACACAGAGAGAGAGAGAGAGAGAGAGAGAGAGAGAGACAAAGTTCCATTTCTAAATAAGTTTAGATTTGTGCCATATATTGATGCTAACACCACTTGGCGACTGTGTTTCGTATTCCGTACGATAATTCCGTTGGATCGGAGGGTCTGATTTGGTCTATAGGAAGTAAGCTAAATAACACGTTTTTTTTTGTTTTTGTTTTTGTTTTTTTGCTTTTTGCGGTGTTGTGTCAGTTTTTATTAAAAGCCAGAACAGATGTTTCTTCAAAGTTGCAGCTCTTACAATAGGGCAGAAAATTGATATTATATATATATATATATATATATATATATATATATAAGGCAACGTTTTTTAAAAAACATTTGATATCGATACTAGGAAATCAAAATTTGACTTACATCCATTGATTTTTCTTTCTGTCTACGGTTTCGCTTTAACTAGAAACAACTGTTGCTTTTTAGTCTTTCGTGCCAACGTCCAAAGACTCTGAGCTCCAGGACAATGGAGTAGTTTTAAAGCTTTCATTACACCCGAGCAACGCCGGGCTATACTGCTAGTAGGTAAGTAAATACAGTTTTATTTAAACAATTTTATATACTTTCAGATGGATTCCTTCAACACATTTAGAACGTGTTTAATTTCTGTTTTTCTGCAAGACATTTTCTATTTCTATAAACCATTTGTGCCATACAATGATGTTAACACCACTTGGCGACTGTGTTTCGTATTCCATACGGTAAGTTCCTTGCGTCTGAGGGTCTGATTTGGTCTATAGGGAGTGGAATAAACATCACGGTTTTGTGCGGTGTTGTGCGGTGTTGTGTCCTTTTTTTTCTTTTTTAATTAAAAGCCAGGAATCAATAATAAGCAATTTTAACATTTACATAAAAACATCAACGAAAGTCGATAAGAAAAGAATAAACTCAATGAGAATTAAAACTTTACTAATGTTTCTTTATCACGCAAAGAAATGTATTATTGAGTCTTGAATCTAATGGCTTCAATAAAATGTAGTAATTTACAATATTGCCATTATTCGGACTATATTGTCCTTAGCTTTGTTGCCATTTGCACGACGTTCCGGTCGTTGTACGTTCCGGACTTCCTCAGGTGCTAGGAATTTTTTAATCGAATTTTTTATTACAATCACTTGGGTATATCATTCCAATCCCTTGCATAGATTCTCTTTTGGTAGCCATGAGTTACTTCCCTCTAACCCTATAAGTTACTTGTTCACCAACGAAGACGAGGACAATAGTCTGAACAATGTAAATACTGTAAATAGTACATCATCTCAGAAATATAGATAAATACAAAATATTTTAAATGCGATAGTTGATTATGCTGCTTACTGGTTAAGAACCTTATTTTAAGTTCATTTATTCTGGGATTTGATAATTTGATTTGGGATTTGTTGTGGGCTGAGAACTTTTCAGCAAACGCAACTGACCCCCCCCCATACACACACCTAGTCGCAACGACTGTAAAATTGTTGATATCAATCGTAATGAAAATGAGGTTGTTGGTTGGACCGATGCTTGATTTTGTGTCCTCTATTTTTGGGGAGTGGGGTTACGAATTAAGTGAACCTTTAAAGACGACAAGGATTCTGCGAATCGCTTCCTGTTTTCTTCAGTTTCCTTCAGAGATTAGCCATTTGCCACAAATAGTAAAGTAAACTGCTCGTCTCTCCCCAAATAACTCACCGTCTCCATCTCAGCTTCCTTGTTTTAATTTTATGTTGACTTGTTTTTACGTTTTACCTTTTCTAACTCTTACTATGCCAAACATGGAGTGCTGAAGAAAAAACAACAACAACAAAACAACTAAAATATCTCACTCTTTCTTCATTCTGTTTTTCTATCTTTTTGAAATTCATTTTCTTTCTTTCTTTCTTTCTTTCTTCATTCTGTTTTTCTGTCTTTTTGAAATTCATTTTCTTTCCTTCTTTCTTTCTTCATTCTGTTTTTCTGTCTTTTTGAAATTCATTTTCTTTCTTTCTTTCTTTCTTTCTTTCTTCATTCTGTTTTTCTGTCTTTTTGAAATTCATTTTCTTTCTTTCTTTCTTTCTTCATTCTGTTTTTCTGTCTTTTTGAAATTCATTTTCTTTCTTTCTTCATTCTGTTTTTCTGTCTTTTTGAAATTCATTTTCTTTCTTTCTTTCTTTCTTTCTTCATTCTGTTTTTCTGTCTTTTTGAAATTCATTTTCTTTCTTTCTTTCTTTCTTCATTCTGTTTTTCTGTCTTTTTGAAATTCATTTTCTTTCTTTCTTCATTCTGTTTTTCTGTCTTTTTGAAATTCATTTTCTTTCTTTCTTTCTTTCTTTCTTCATTCTGTTTTTCTGTCTTTTTGAAATTCATTTTCTTTCTTTCTTCATTCTGTTTTTCTGTCTTTTTGAAATTCATTTTCTTTCTTTCTTTCTTTGTTCATTCTGTTTTTCTGTCTTTTTGAAATTCATTTTCTTTCTTTCTTCGATCTGTTTTTCTGTCTTTTTGAAATTCATTTTCTTTCTTTCTTTTTTCTTTGTTCATTCTGTTTTTCTGTCTTTGAAAGTCATTTTCTTTCTTTCTTTCTTTCATTCTTTTTTTCTGTCTTTTTTAAATTCATTTTCTTTCTTTCTTTTTTCTTTGTTCATTCTGTTTTTCTGTCTTTTTGAAATTCATTTTCTTTCTTTCTTTCTTCATTCTGTTTTTCTGTCTTTTTGAAATTCATTTCATTTATTTCTTTCTTTCTGTCTTCTTTCTGTTTTTCTGTCTTTTTGAAATTCATTTTCTTTCTTTCTTTCTTTTTACTTTGTTCATTCTGTTTTTCTGTCTTTTTGAAATTCATTTTATTCATTTATTTATTTATGTCTTCATTCTGTTTTTGTGTCTTTTTGAAATTGTCAACTCATGTACAGTAATGAGAGCCCAGGTGTGCTTGGGATGAAGTGATTTTAAAAAAAGCACTAGAATGGTAATTAATTGAATGAGATCTTTACCATGTTAACTAATCTTTATGGATTTGAGCACCGATGGGCGCCTGAGAACTCCTCCATTCACAGTTGAATTGTCTAGATGTATCCATAAGTTCTACGCTAACAGTTTCTTCTCTCAGACTTCTCGCTTGTGTAACTCACTTCTGATTACTTGCTTCCCTGCTAGTTACAATCTCCCAAGATTTAAATGCAACATCAATTCCAATCTACTTTCTCCCTGAATCCCGTTCATCTTTTATCCTTTCTTTGACACCCCTGTACCCATGCTTTTCTCACACTGTAACCCTCTGCATACTAGAGGTGGTTTTTCCTTACTTGGGGTGAAATGATTTTTAAAAAAGGAGGCAAAAAAAAAAACAAAAAACAATTATTTAAAAGTTTTCATTTTAAACCTGATTGTAAGAACAATTATGGGACAATCAGGTGTTTACTCGTGCAACCAGACTGGCAACTGGGTCCCACCCATTCAAAGTCAGGTTAGCCAAATGCAGACGACAATTCTACTCCTGCAGCTTCTTCTCTCGCACTTCCCGCCTGTGGAACTCGCTCCCGTATTCTTGCTTTCCTGTCGGCTACAACCTCCAGAAATTTAAATGCAAAGTCAATACTCATCTACTAACCACTGGATTCTAGCTCTCTCCCCACCCCCGTATAACCTTCCCTTTCTCTCCACCTATGTATCTGTCACCTTCTTTCTCAGCTTTCTATTGTTCCTTTCTAACTAGCTTGTACTCCACACTCTTTTCTAATTAATCTTTTTACATTTATGTAGCCCCCTGCACATCAGTGGCGTTTCCGCCTTGCTCGGGGTGAAATGATTAAAAAAAAAATTGATTAATGTTTAGTCCTGTTAAATGAGAGATATTTTTTTTATATTTTCATATCTATTTTAAATGCTAAATATTACAACTATTATAAGACCGATAAAATAACAATCTCAAATCTGTCTCATAATGTTTTTTTATATTTGCATGCATATTTTATCAGATAAATGTAACAAGCATTATACGACAGGGATAAGAAAATTATGATATTACCTGTTTCATAGTAGAGATAGCAACATATTATTTTTGTCAAATAGTAGTTGGCAGACTTTTGTAAATGTTTCAAAGATTAAATCAATCTTGATAATAAAATAAAATGACTTCTATTCCATAATCGTTATTAGAAATGCTTTGATATTTCAATGACAAAATGTGTCGATCATTGATAGTGAGAGTAAAATAATATTTTTTTTAATCGTATCAACCCGAGTGTTATGTCGCCAAGTATAAATGAATAACTCAACAACAGAATCAGAATATAAGTTGTATTCCCCGGAAAGACGGTTAGTATGTACAGAAGTGATTAGTAATATTTACAATAGAAAAGATACAAGAGTCCAATCCGTCGTAAGACGTGTGTATACTTGATTACTTCCGGTACGCCACCGGAAGTGTGACAAACTCTCGCACTGACTCTCAAGTGACTCTCTACGACTCTGTACGACTACGTACGACTCTCCACGTCTCATTATTTAGTCGTCCATCCCAGTAAGGGCAATATATGACACATGGTCAGTTTATATCTGGGATTTCCGGGCTACATGGTCAGTTTATATCTGGGATTTCCGGGCTATATGGCCCGTCCAAAAATGTCTGTCTATTTTTGCCCAGTCGTGCTTCTACCCTTCGGCGGAACCACGACTGGGTTATTGCTCTCTGCTCGGAAGCAGAGAGCGCTCTCTAACCGAAGGCAGAGAGTTGACAGTGTCGTAGAGTCGTCAGTCTAGTGACTCTCTACGACTCATTATTTAGCTGTCCCTCCCAGTAAGGGCAACATATGACACATGGTCAGTTTATATCTGAGATTTCCGGGCTATATGGCCCGGCCAAAAAATGTCTGTCTATTTTTGCCCAGTCGTGCTTCTACCCTTCGGCGGAACCACGACTGTGTTATTGCTCTCTGCTCGGAAGCAGAGAGCGCCCTCTACCCGAAGGCAAAATGCTGACAGTGTCGTAGAGTCGTCAGTCTAGTGACTCGGTACGACTCTCCCTGTAGAGAATCCAGCATTGCTATATATAGCAATGGGAACAGTCCATTATGTAGTCAAATAGGAGCGGCGCCCTAATACCGAGCAAGGTAGTAACGCCACTGATGTGCAGGGGGCTACATAAGAGTAACAAGATTAATTAGAAGAGAGTGAAGAGAATGACGAACCAGTTAAAAAGGAGCAAGAGAAGGATAGGAATACAGGTGTGACGACAGTTGCAAAAGTGGAGAGAAAGGAAAGGATATACGGGGTGGTGAAGAAAGAACTAGAGTCAAGTGGCTAAGAGATGAGTATTGACATTGCATTTAAATTCCTGGAGGTTGTAGTTGTCAGGAAAGCAAGAATATGGAAGCGAGTTCCACAGGCGGGAAGTGCGAGAGAAGAAGCTGCAGGAGTAGAATTGTCGTCTGCATTTGGTTAATCTAACTGTGAATGGGTGGGACCCAGTTGCCAATGAATTGTCTAATAAGAAGACATCTTATTAGAAAATAATAATCTTCTAATAAGAATAATCGTCTAATAAGAAGATTATTATCTTCTAATAAGATTATTATCTTATAATCTTATAAGATTATAATAAGTTTATTATATCTCATAATAATATATTATTATAAGATAATAATATCTTATATTATTATATATCATATTTATTACACGCACAGCTGACCTCAAGATGCAAGTAAAAATGGTTGGCTCTGTTCTTGTAAGTACCGTACTCCACATGCTATTTTCAGATCAGCACAATTATTGGGCCTTAAACTCACAGCTGACCTCAAGATGCAAGTAAAAATGGTTGGCTCCATTCTAGATCAGCTCAAGAACAAGAGTCCTGTTGTAATATTTGTCTGAGAGTTGCACACATGTCACTTCTAAGCCTCGACGGAGTCCAAAAACGTGTCCGAGTCCTTGTGAGTGGTGGATTTCTCTCCACCTTTCAACCACTCTCTCATAGGCAAGTATCTCGCTGCTCTATCGATGCTTTCAGGGAAAGCGCTCTGACAAGCTACACTTTTGGTTCCGTCAGGCCTAACCTTCTCAGCAAGGACCCATACCCCTTACATAGTAGGAAACCACCTAATTTCCTCCGTATTCCATCAGTAAGAAGTAATTTCCACTCAAAGAGCTTCTTCTTGCAAACCACTGCTCACTGGATTAAACTCCAGATTGGATGCTTCTTCGATCTTCACAAATGTAACGTTCAAATCAAGGATTAACTGCCTCTTAACGTAACACTTCTAGAAATACTAGAGAAAACCATCAAAAAATTGCAATATGAACTCTGGTAAAAAAGGTTACTGAACATTAAGTTTATAAGTCCCAAAATTTAAATTGTTGTGTCCTCAAGGACAACTGAATATAGACGTTGGTCAGTTCCTGTGACTTGATCCAAAGAGTTGTGAGTTCAATACCAGGTTACAGCAGTGGTGAACAAGTAACTTACAGGGTTAGAGGGACATAACTCATGACTGCAAAAATAGGCACTACTACGCAAGAATTAAGATCATATAGCCCAGTGATTGTAATAAAGAATTCAGATCGAAATTCCTAGAACCTGAAGAAGGCTGGAGCGTACAATAGCCCGAATAATCTAAATACTGTAAATACCACCTCATCTCAGAAATCTAGACAAATAATAACAGTTTAACTTGAGTGGCTCTTGGACCATGTAAAAAAAAAAAAAAGGACAAAAATACTAACATAATATCTTTGTCCAATAAAACTAGTTACATGTACATATGCACATCTTGAGTTAAAAACAATTTTACAGTACAAAGATAATAACAGAATCTATGTCCCATAGTTGTTATGTTTTTATACACATAAAGGAAAAATGTACCAACTATTCTGGGACAGCTGTAGTATCAATATACATTGTGGTGCAGTGGATATCGGCTCGGTACGACAAATCGGGGAGCCGAGTTCGAATTCCAGTTGAATTCCTTGCATTCACTTATGCACAAACACTTATGCACAATCACCCTTGATGCGTCTTTTCTTATTTATGTTAAATAATAGGATTGGGTTCTACATCCTTGGTTGGCTACCAGTTTACTGCAGAAAGCAATGGCAACCTACTGCGGGATAATCTTCTGCCCAGTCAGTCATGTCTCGAAAGAGACATGATTGCCCAATTGTATGGCACTTAATTGACTGACTATAGTCTTTTTGTTTTTAAACAAAGTTAGAGATTGAACATATACTCTTTATATGTACACTTTAAGTTATTCCCCTTTTCTAATCATTCTCCTTTTCTTTCTCCCTCTTTCCACTCCCCTTTCACTCTCTTTTCACTCCCCTTTCGCCCTCTTTTCACTTCCCTTTCTCTTTCCACTCCCCTTTCGCCCTCTTTTCTCCCCTTTCTTTCTCTTTTCTCTTTCCTTCCGCTTGACTCTTTTTCTGTTAATTCTACCTCCTGTTTTAATTTTTCCTTCTCTCTAATATTCTCCCTACCTTCTCACTCTCTCTCTCGATATATATATATATATATATATATATATATATATATACAGGTCCGCGCACTCAGACACACATATATATGTACGTATATATTCTCTTACTTTTCCTTTTCGCACACTGTCCTGTCTTCTTAAATCTAAAAAGGGCATTTAGTGTAAAATAGTTCAATCACAAAAACTCGGTGTGGAATGTAGGTAGGACCTGGTACGCTGCGTTTTGCACCGAATGACCCTGTGAAAGCCACTGCTGATAATTCCGTGTTTATTCGTGTGTTTATACCTGCAGAGTCAGAAATACGTTCACAAAATCGTATTTCTATTTTCGCTATCTATCTATCTATCTATCTATCTATCTATCTATCTATCTATCTATCACAGTGTTTCATATCTCTCTCTCTCTCTCTCTCTGTCTCTGACTCGTTATCTCTCTCGCTCTCTATCAATCTATGTCAGTCTGTTCACATCTATCTATCTATCTATCTATCTATCTATCTATCTCAGTTTGTTCATCTATCTATCTATCTATCTATCTATCTATCTATCTATCTATCTATCAGATTCTATTCCTATCTCTTTCTCTCTCTCTCTCTTTCTCTCTTTCTCTCTCTCTCTCTCTCTCTCTCTCTCTCTCTCTATCTATCTATCTATGTATCTTTCAATCACGGTGTTTCATATCTATCTATCTATCTCTGACTCGTTATCTCTTTCTCTTTCTATCTATCAATGTATGTCAGTCTGTTCACATCTATCTATCTATCTATCTATCTATCTATCTATCTATCTATCTATCACGGTGTTTCATATCTATCTATCTATCTCTCTCTCTCTGACTCGTTATCTCTCTCGCTCTCTATCAATCTATGTCAGTCTGTTCACATCTATCTATCTATCTGTCTATCTATCTATCTATCTATCTATCTATCTCAGTTTGTTCATCTATCTATCTATCTATCTATCTATCAGATTCTATTCCTATATCTTTCTCTCTCTCTCTCTTTCTCTCTCTCTCTCTCTCTCTCTCTCTCTCGCTCTCTCTCTCTCTCTCTATCTGTCTATGTATCTTTCAATCACGGTGTTTCATATCTATCTATCTATCTATCTCTGACTCGTTATCTCTTTCTCTTTCTATCTATCAATGTATGTCAGTCTGTTCACATCTATCTATCTATCTATCTATCTATCTATCTATCTATCTATCTAAAAAACGAAAATAATTTAAATGCCTTCTTCGAACATAAAGTTTGATTTTATTTGAAAAATAATAGCCTAAAAGTTAATCCGTATTAAAAGAAAATATAATTTTCATATACAAATAAAGTTATTCCCCTTCTATCTGCCATGTTCCTTCAAGACGTAGGCGATCATGGTTTTCCACATCCTCCTATACACGGTAGCCTTCAGCACGCTTTCTCCTGTTACCCCACCTAAACCCCACTCTGCTATTCACTTGCTCAAGCCCTTTAAATATGTTATCTGCTTTCCCCTGTCTCTCTTTCCTTCTATCTGACCTGTGAGTATCTGATTCTCCAAGCCTTCCTTCCTCATTACATGTCCTAAGAACTTTAGCTCTCATTTCCTGATTCTCAGTATTCATTTTCTTTTTGTTTCCATTGTTTCTAAAACCTCATCATTGCTCACATGCTCGATCCATGATATTCGCAGCATCCTTCTGTAGAAACACATTTCAGTTACATAAAGTTTTTCCTTCATCTTTGATGATATTGTCCAGCATTCACTACCATATTGAAGAACAGACATCGCATAACAATCCATTATTCACTTCTTTGTTCCTTGCAAAATTTTCCTGTCTCTTAATACCCTGCTCAACTTCTGGAATGCGTCCTTAGCTATTCCAATTCGCCTTCGCATTTCCGTGACACATTTTCCGTCTTCCGTCAGAACACTTCCCAAGTAGTTAAATTTTTGGACTTGCTTGATTTTAGTATCCCCAACCTGTAATGGGCATTTTTGGTTCCTCCGTTTGCTGATGACCATCCATTTGTTTTTCTTGTAGTTTATTTGTCGCCCTTTCTTTTGACTTACTTTTAACTACCTTTTTAGGAGGTCCTCTAGTTTTCTTTCCGTTTCAGCTGTTAGCACTGTATCATCTGCGTATCTTATATTGTTCAGTGAGGGGTGTGCGTTGTGGTGCAGTAGATGTCGGCTTGGAAAGAGAAATCGGTGAGCCGAGTTCGAATTCCAGTCGAGTATCCTGCATTCACTTAAGCACTGGTACCATTGGGAAAGTATCAATCCGTCACTTCCCTCCAGTTGTGGGTTAAATAACAGGATAGGGCCTGGAGGCAATCCATCCAGTGTTGGTGTCACAATAAAAACACCCTTGGTAGCTCTGGCGAAGCATCAAGTTTTCAGCTCTTTGACAAGATTATGAATTTCGCTATAAACTGCGCCAGGGTTCCAAATGCGCAGCGAATACTGGAGGGGTGTAGTGAGTTCTATCTTGGCCAAGGCCGCAGGACGACGACGATATTGTTCAGATTGTGAACTCCGATGGCAAATCCTGGCATAACTTCTTGGATCCTCAGAATAGACTCACTGCACAAGTTGAATAGATCAGGTGAAAAGATACATCCTTGTCTTATGCCTCTTTCTATCTTCGTATAACGACTGAATTCGTTTCCTGTTCGTATGCAGGCGGTTTGCTGCCAGTAGAGGTTCTTGATTACTCTGATGTCTTTGCCAAATATGTCTAGGTTGCTGAGCAGTTCTATTAATTCGTTGTGGCGTATTTTGTCGAACGCCTTGGCATGGTCCACAAAACACAGGTAAACTTCTTTTTTTTATTTGTATCGTCTTTTCTGATGGCATCCTAAACATAAATATTACATTCTTTGTTTCAGTGTTCTTGACAAAACTGTACTGTATCTTGTCCTATTTCCGGTCTGATTCTGCTTCGTGCTCTATTCATCAGGATTCGGACAAGGAGTTTCGTTATGGGGCTCATCAAACTGATTGTTCGGTATTACACTACTCTTGTAGATTTCCTTTATTATTTCCTTAATTTTCTCTACGCCCAAATCTTTTAAGTCTGTCAGTATCTCAATTTCACCTGCTTTATTCCTATTCAGTATGGCCATTGCAGCTTTCACTTTGGATTTTAGTATTTCCGGTCCGTCAGCATCTTTGTTTTCTATCGGTTGCTGTCACTTGTCGTGGAAGAGATCTTTAAATATTTTTCCCATCGCTGGACGATTCCTTCTTTCTCCAGTAGGATCGTTCCATCCACAGATTTTATACATCCTGTTGAGGAGCAGGTTTTTTTGTACTATCAGTTCCCTTATTTCTTTATGTATTTCTCCTTTATTAGTCCTGCTCAATCTCTCCACTTCGGCACATTTGTTGTTTAACCATTCCTCTTTAGCCTGTCTGCACTTCGGCACATTTGTTGTTTGGCCATTCCTCTTAAGCCTGTCTGCACTTCGGCACATTTGTTGTTTAGCCATTCCTCTTTAGCCTGTCTGAACTTCGGCACATTTGTTGTTTAGCCATTCCTCTTTAGCCTGTCTGCACTTCGGCACATTTGTTGTTTAGCCATTCCTCTTTAGCCTGTCTGCACTTCGGCACATTTGTTGTTTGGCCATTCCTCTTTAGCCTGTCTGTACTTCGGCACATTTGTTGTTGAGCCATTCCTCTTTAGCCTGTCTGCACGCGGTCCTTATTTTCTTCTTTAGTTTCTTGCATTCAGTTCCATGTCTTGGTATAGTTTTCTGTCTTTTTTGCATCATGTCAAATATCTCTTCAGTCATCCACTCGTTTTTCCTTCTGTGTCTGATTTTCTCTGAGACCAGATTGTTTGCTGATGTCACTAACGCTTTAAGTGCGGGCCATTTTGAATTTCCCATTTGTTCTTTGTATTTTTTCTAACACAGTCAGTGTATCTTTTCTGCAGGTTGAGGTCATTCAGAAGCTTGTTGTATTGCAGTTTGGGTGCTGCCCTAGGCTTCTTTCGTTTCTAAAGTTTCCCACTTAGTTTAGAGATAACTGGGACTAGTAGTATAGCCCGGCGTTGCTCGGGTGTAATGAAAGCTCTAAAACTAATCCATGGTTCTGGAGCTCAGACTCCGCCAAAAGAATATTTGTGTGAAATTTGGTGAGAATAGGATAAAAATTGTGGATTTGTATAAAGGACATACACACAGAGAAACTGACACACACACAAATATCTTGCCTTATATATATATATATATATATATATATATATATATATATATATATATTATTGATTTTCTGCACTATTATAAGAACTGCAACCTTGAGACTTCTGAATATCGTTTCTTGTGTCTTTGTCTATGAGTGTATCAAATTTGATCAAAATCTGACCACTCCTTCTATAACATGATTTTTTTCGATTATCGATTTTCGATATTTATCGGGGGTACCTCAACACAAAATCTAGCTAAGAACACTCGCAGACGCTTATAGTACAACTGTGTAGATTTTCAAGAAAATCGGTTCAGCCGTTTCGGAGTCTATAGGTAACGGACACACACACACACACACACACACACACAGACAAAGTTCCATTTATAAATAAGTTTAGATTAGATGTGGTGGCTTCCACAGTCAGCACTTGGATAGGTTTTGTATTGAGCCACTGCGTTTCGGAATCTTTTGTTCAGGATTACATAATCGATTTAGTCTTTCGTTTCGCCTCCTGGGTTTCTCCATGTCAATAAATGTCCTGTGTGTTCTTGAAATCAGGTGTTGGTTATCACCTGGTCATTCGCTTTACACCATTGAACCCATTTTTCACCTCGCTCGTTGCGGATTCCTAATCTAAAGTTGCCAGTTGTCTCCCCTTCCCTGCTTACTTTAGCATCCCATGATGATTCTAATTTCTTGGCTTTTACATTGAGCCTTGGCATTGTCAAGAGGGGAGTAAAGTTCGTCTTCTTCTAAGTTTCCCTATCCCTGGTGGCTCTGAGCACGCCTTCTCCTGTTACACCATGCAATCCTTGTTCCGTCGTCCACCTGATTAGGTCCTTCAAATATGTTATCCGTTGCTTTCCCATGTCTCTTTTTCCCTCTATCTGGCCTGTTAGTATCAGATTCTCCAAGCCCTCCTTCCTCATTGCGTGTCCCAGGAACTTCAGCTGTCTCTTCCTGATGCTCTGTAGACATCTTAAAAACATTGGCACGTTCACTGGTCACGACTCCACGAAACGCCATTGTAGGCGAAGTGTTAAACAACTTTAAATAAAAATCCGACATTTGTCCTGGAGATATTTTTCGAAATCAGTTGGTAAAGTTAATGATTAACAGGATTCTTTTTTTTTTTTTTTTTTTAATCTTCTCACCCCAAGCAAGGCATTCCACTGCCACTATTGCGCATGGGGCTACATAGGGGAAGGTAAAGAGAAGGAGTGGTTAGACATAGGGAATGTCACGAGGAAGGTGACAGATGAGTAAGGATAGCGAGGATGAGGGTTGGGCAGATGGGAAGAGTGTTTGATAGAATGGGAGCAGGTTAGTGTGTTAGGAGGTGTCTATTGACCTTACATTTAAACTCCTGGAGATTGTAGCCGTCGGGGAAGCAATCGTTTGGAAGAGAATTCCACAGTCGGGCAGTGCGAGAAAAGAAACTATTGGAGTAGAAGTTACAGCTGCATTTTATCGGTTTCACTGTAAATGTTACGCTAACTTTTTGTCTAAAACATTATGTCATGACCAAAGACGCACTCGAAAACCCGAATAGAATATTAAGATTCAGGAAAATGTTGTTGAAAACAAAGAAAAGATTGCTATAATGTTACCTGACATCTACCCTCCTATATAACAGCAAATGCTGAACATTTTTCTCAAAGATGAAAGAAAGACTCGAAGCAGCATAAATGTGGTTCTACAGAAGGATGCTGAGGATATCGTGGACCGAACATGTGAGCAACGATGTGATTTTAGAAAGAATGGAAACGAAAAGGAAACTTACCATCAGCAAGTGACAGCTGAATATTCTGAGACATGTAATGAGGAAGGAGGGCTTGGAAAATCTTATACCTATAGAACGCATAGAAAGAAAACAGACAGGGACAGGAAAAGCGGAGAACTATGATCACCTACGTCCAACAAAAGAAGAATAAGAAATTAGGTCAGAGGTCAACATCGGTGTCATTCAATCCCACTCAAATTAGGTTTATTTGCTACTATATCTTGCAATCAGTCAGTTAAGTGCCATACGTGATACACGCTTGAATGATCATGTCTCAAAAGAAACATGACTGACTGGGCAGTAGATTTTCCTGCAGTAGGTTGATATTGCTTTTTCCGGTAGATTGGTTGCCAACCAAGGCTATAGAATCCAATCTGTCTTGGTATTTATTGCAGATCCTTGGAGTTTGTTAAGAACACTTTTTAGTTTAATAGGTTTCTTTTATTTATTTTCTAACCTGTTTGATGTCAAAATATTTAATTGCACCTAATATGTTTTTTAAAGTTATTCTGAATTTAAAATTTTCAATAATAAAAAGTAGTCAATCAAAAATAGTAATTCAGAATTATCCCTTTTTTGATCACCCATACAAAAAATAATTTATCATTTGACAGATATTTTGAAAAATGATTCAACCTGAGAAATTGCATTAAACTTTCCATTTTTTTTCATTACATGAAACATCTTTATTTAATAAAAAATATAATCTTTGGACAAAAAGGATGAATTTCAAAAACGCACTGAAAAATTACAAGAAGTTTTTTTTTAAAAACAAATATTAAGTTTTGATTTTTCCCTTCAGTCTGTCACAAAATAATGCACTTTATTAAATTATGCTATAGAAGTAATTCCCAGAAAAATGAGTATTACTAAATTATTCTTAGTATGTTCAAACTTGATATTGTATCAATTAATCTTTTACTGAAATAAGGGCTTTCTTTCTAATACCTGCAATGTTTCGCAAATAATTCCTAAATTAATAAGTGCACATGAATTATCTAAAAAGGGGGTGGTGAAACAGACCTCACAAAATATTTTCTAATTAAATAACACATTCAGTATGAAAATTATTCATATTTGTCTACATATATGAGATGAGGTATTGTAATTATTTACACTATATTATTCGGACTGTTGTACCCATTAACAGTTCGAATAAACTTAATAGTGGAAATAAATTATTGAAAGTTGGATAAGTTCTGAGAATTTTCATTTGAATCGGATAATTCACTGGTTTTTGTCAAATATTTTAAACAGGGAAAAGCGAATTTTTTGTTTTCATTTCGGAAACAAATGCATCCATTTTGATGTTATCTATCTATCGCAGTCTGTTCATATCTATCTATCTATCTATCTATCTATCTCAGTCTGTTCATATCTATCTATCTATCTATCTATCTATCTATCTATCTATCTATCTATCTATCTATCTATCTCACAGGTTGAAACACGTAAACAACGTCATGTCAGGTCAGTACCTAGATGTGTGATTACATAGGAATATCATATACTATAAGCTTGGGTGTGAGGGTGAATTAATGAATAAAGTCTGGAAGTGGAAATCAGAGAGCCTAGTTCCAATTCCAGTCGGGATCGTTATATTCATATGCGGAATTGAACTTAGGAAAGGAATGTTTCCATCTTTTCTCCCCGACGGTATGAATTAATTAGTAAGACTTAACCATCATTAGATCATCATTATCTCACCATAGCCTTACAATCTATAAATACTTACTGGCTTGAAATAACCGTCAAAAGGCTGATAAATCTACCTCAGTTTGTTCGAAGGTTTCTCTTCATCTGCTTAATTAATTATCTATGTATCTGTCTATCCACTACTCTAGTACAGAGGTTCCCAACCAGTGAGTAGCGAAGGGAATAGCGAATTTTTGGTTTTCATTTCGGAAACAAATGCATCCATTTTGATGGTATCTATCTATCTATCTATCTATCTATCTATCTATCTATCTATCTATCTATCTATCTATCTATCTTAGTTCCTTCATTATCTATCTATCTATCTATCTATCTATCTATCTATCTATCTTATTCCTTAGTTATTCTATCTATCTATCTATCTATCTATCTATCTATCTATCTATCTATCTATCTATCTTAGTTCCTTCATTATCTATCTATCTATCTATCTATCTATCTATCTATCTATCTATCTATCTTAGTTCCTTCATTATCTATCTATCTATCTATCTATCTATCTATCTATCTATCTATCTTAGTTCCTTCATTATCTATCTATCTCTCTATCTATCTATCTATCTATGATGGTTAAGACTTAACCATCATTATCTCACCATATTTTTACAATCTATAAATACTTATAAAATCTATAAATACTTACTTCATTAATTATCTATGTATCTGTCTATCCACTATTCTAGTACAGAAGTTCCCAAACAGTGAGTCGTGACTCCCCTGGGGGTTGCAAAGCCTTGGCAGAGGGGTCCCGACGCCTTGGCATGGGAGTGTGTGGCCTTGTTAAAAGTAGCTTGGGATAAAATTAATTGAAATTCATCAATAACATTTTTCATTTGTTTTGTTTAGCTGCAAAGCGATAGTTATGACAAACGTTTTGAAGGTTGTTATTTCTAAGTCTTAAAAAAATAATGCATATATTATCCTTGTATCTGTCTTGTGTGTCTTACTCTTCTATAAACCCCTCTTCTTTTCAGCACTAGACTGGCTCTAACAAACACTCAGCTACAAATTTCAAAGTTTGCTGCTGAAATGCAACATCTTCTTCTTCTTCTTCTATGTGCCCTGTCCCTTCAGGACGTAGGCGATCATGGATCTCCACGTCTCCCTATCCCTTGTGGCTCTTAGTATGTTTGCTCCTGTTGCTCCTGGCAACCCCCGTTCCGTCATCCACCTGATCAGACCCTGCAAATATGTTATCCGCTGCCTTCCTCTGTCTCTCCTTCCTTCTATTTGTCCAGTCAGTATCAGGTTCTCCAGGCTCTCCTTCCTCATTGCATGTCCCAGGAACTTCAGTTGTCTCTTCCTGATGCTCAGCATCAATTTCCTTTTTGTTGCCATTCTTTCTAACACTTCGTCGTTGCTTGTATGCTCAGTCCACGATATCCGTAGCATCCTTCTGTAGAACCACATTTCGGCCGCTTCCAGTTTTGTCCTCATTTTCGATGATATTGTCCAGCATTCACAGCCGTCAACATCAGGTATCTCATTGACTGGGTTGGATATTTTTTAAACCTATGATAATTTTATTTTAAGAAATATATGTTCTGTTTGTGAATTCAGGTTGGACCAATGTGCTTTTATTTGGTAATAAATAATTACAGAATTTTAAAATATTTTCTTAGATGTTTCTTTCCCTGTCCTTCATAGAAAATAAAAATTAAATTAAGCAGCTGGCAGTAAGTTTTTATAGGTCAACCAAAATACTGCTGTGTTTATGTATAATGAATTGCTTCCTGTTTCTGATACAATATAACCCAGTGCAACATGTCACATCTTGCTGAAGAAGATATGTGCTCAAAAACGTGATAATCATAAGAAGCCAATATTGAATCCAGGTCTCTCCAAAATTATAAAGTTGACTATCTGCAAAGATGGCAAGAGATTGCAACTTATAAAGCTGAGAAGTAACCGTGATCTTCTACCATACCCTACCTTGACAAGAGTCAGTTGAAAACACAAAATGGAATATTGCTGCCATAGAAAGGAGCTTCCCAATCATCATTCTCCAGCCATGTTGCAGTCATTCTGCGATACTTAATCTTTACAAAAGACAGATCAGACCAAAATGAAGTATTGCTGGCATTGCTTAACTAGAGCTGCCCAATCTTTTCTTTCTGGCCTTGAGAGAGTCCTTCTATCCACCCCAAGTTTTACAAAAGACAGACTAGATCAAAATGAAATACTGCTGACATGGCTAGACTAGAGCTGTCCAATCTTTTCTTTCTGGCCTTGAGAGAGTCCTTCTATCCACCCCAAGTTTTACAAAAGACAGACCAGATCAAAATCAAATATTGCTGACATGGCTAGACTAGAGCTGTCCACTCTTTCCTTTGTGGCTTTGATAGAGTCCTTTTATCTATACCAAGGTTTACAAAAGACAGATCAGATCAAAATGAAGTATTACTGACATGGCTAGATTAGAACTGCCCAATCTTTCCTTTCCGGCCTTGATAGAGTCCTATCTACCTCAAGTTTTACAAAAGACGGATCAGACCAAAAATAGAGTATTACTGTCATGTCTAGTCAGGAGCTGCCCAAATTTCGCTTTCTAGACTTTAAAGAGTCCTTCCTTCTGACCCTCTCCATCTATGCAAGAGTTAGATCAGATAAAAAATGGAGTATTGCTGTTATATTTTGACTGGAACTGCTTATTATCCCCTCTCAGACTTGACAAAACATTATTGCCACTCTTCATCTTTACAAGAGTAGATATGACCAAAAATGGAGTATTGCTGCCATGTCTAGACTGGAGCTGCCCAATATTTGCTTTCTAACCTTAATAGTTTCTTTCTGCCTTCTTCACGTTTTGGTATCACTTCTTATAGTGATATCACATAGTTAGTTAAGTGCCATAAAGGATACAAACTTGGAGGATCATGTCTCGAAAGAGACATGAGTGCGCATCATTTTCCCGTATGTTCAAAACAAACAAAACCCTTTTAATCAGGGAGGCATTGTTGTATGTACAATGTCGACCAATCA